>SSNP01000035.1:2710300-2736737 GCA_006937955.1 Pachypanchax playfairii
GGGGGGGGGGGGGGGGATGAAAGTCATTTCTCTCATGTCGTTCTCTTTGATACATCAAACTTGCTTCATGTGGCACCAGCAGCCAATCACATTAAGATACAGACAAGAGTCAGATTCATCAGCAGAATAAGTTGTCTGTATGAATGAATATTTACAAGATGGTTGGTCATAACTGGGATAAATTAAAACTGCATATGGAGTAAGAGATCAAAGTTATGGAGCAGGATTAATAAGAGGGATAATGGCTTTGAGTAAAAACCTGGAACATCTGTTTTCAGTTGACTTCATGTTTCAGACATGAGAGAGCTGCAGTCTTTACTCAGCATCTTCCTGGATATCATTAAAGCTGCTTCATTAGACGCCCGGTGTTTTACCTTCTTTCTATCTCCAATGCTGCATCATGGCTGGCTCATCAATCCAGAGCTGGTCAGACATGACAATCCACTTTCATTCCCTCAAAATATGATTAAACGTTGCAGTCAGGTTGCTGACTGAGACCAAACCACAGAGAAACTTTTCTCCAGGGTGACGTTTCATAAGCACCTGGGTGTAATTGCCTTGTTTGGGTTCTTTGCTGTCTACAGAAAATACATAGTTAAAGGATTTAGGTGTGTTGGATTACTCATTAGTGTTCTCACTATGATCCAAAGCATAAAAACATTCCCAGCAACGACCAGTACAGAGCAGACGCCTGCTGCCTGGCTGAACAGCAGAAACCAAAAGAAGCTCAACTTGATCTTTTCATGAAGTCATGTGATGAACAAGATGTCGATCCAGAATGTTCTGTTGAGTTAAACAACAGTCAGGTGTTTCCTAACTCGATCTATAGTAACTGTCAAACACATTCACACTGTAAAAAAACAAAAAAATAAAATACACATTTTTATATTGGTGCAGAATTTAGATTGTGCTTTTGAAAACTCCTTTAAGATGGACGATCCCATAAAAAAACATTGTTTCTGCCCCCCCCCAGTATGTTTCTGAAGATATGAATTTGTTTTTTAAGGGCAGAGCTGATGATCTGAAAGATAACGCAGCTGATCGACTTCCACTGAGATCAAACAGGAAGTCAGAAAAGAGGAAAAAGTCACTTACGTACACAGGAAAAGATTTTCCCTAATTTACCCACCGAGTCTGGACGACTCTGGTCCTTCTGAAGCCTCGCAAAACACAACAGGACATTAACTAAAACCAGCTCAACTCCTATATTTCTATTTACTGCTGGTTACACAAATATTTTCTGAAACAAAAGACAATTTGCATTAAATTTGGGATTTTAATAAAGTACATTTTTATTATGTGTGAATTGTTTTAACTTAATCCTAATTTCTAATCTTTTATTCCTTTAGCACAACTTTAATTCTAAATGTCAAGCTCTAGAATTAGTCGTTGGATTTGTTCCTAGAAATTCAGACTGGAAATCTGTAGAACCAGATCACCAGCAAACAATCTTTACAAAAGAAAACACAAAGCTTGGTACCAAATAACAAGAACAGAACACACCCATTCTTCTGATTTGAATACACAGGAACATTCTGCTCTAAACCTCAGCTAGATAACACCATCAGTGACACACCTGGAACAGATACTCGTCTCAGAACAAAAAAGAAGTGGCACTAAAACATCAATACATGGTAGCTTCAGTGTACACACAAAAGAATATTGAAAATAAAAGCTGGTTTCAGTGTTTCGTGGTTAAAACTTGAAGGTTTTTGTGTCTGAATGGAAAACTGGGTTAAAGAATAGAACAAACTGCAGTGTGTCCCAGACAGCTGAGCTCCCAGCAAGTCCAAATAAAATGAACATGAATAATGAAAAATCTGCTATCAATAATTCAAAAAGATTTTAAAAGGGCATCACAATATTTTTAAGTAATGTAATGAGAGTAGAGCCTGATAACAGCAACACAGTGCTGACTTATCTGGTACAATAGGAGTTCTGTATATGCAGAGTCAAAACTAAGCAGGTTTTACATTCACGTGGCTTCCTGAGTCTCCTGATGAGGGTTATGTCCATACGAACGCAGTAAAGCTGCACCATCAAAAAGGTTCAAAACAGGTGGATTACTCACATGTCCGTGGTTGATGAAACCATATTTACTGGCAATTCGATCTGCGTCCTCTGGACCTCCAGGTATGTGGACAGCCCAGGTGTTGGTGTAGACCTTCTCACTCAATGCTGACTCCAGCCCAAAACCCAGCAACACCAACGTGGCCCCGATCAGCAACTCCAGAAGCCTGAGCCTCTGGCCTACAGAGGGAGATGAAGGACCAGGAGCCATGGGTTCTCCTAACGCAGCACAGTCACTGAGCAAAGCAGCTCTCCAACAGGCCGGGGCTGCTCAGACGAAGACGGGGAGAATCACAGGTCACTGGGGAGGAACCAGACAAGAGAATTTAAACACACTTTTTAATAGTTTCAAACAGCCATTTGTCTTTGAATAATTTACCAGGATTTAATGTGCAAAAAGCTACAAAACTAAAGATGATTTACAACCTGAAGTTACCAAAAATCAGAACAAACACCACTTCAGACTAAAAACAAACAACCTATTTATACGTTATGTTTTCATTGTTTTGGAACATAAAACTGGGAAAAAAAAGTGGAACATTATTAATGTAACACATTAAGTAACCAAATACAACACTTAAGGAAAAAAACTGAATATCTACAAATATCTATTTGAGAAAACAGCTAATCCAGCCCAGCAGCAGGTCTGAGCAGGCGTTGAACAGCCCGACAGGCTTTGGATAATCCCATAGGAAGCCGCGAGCAGGGCGTCAAGGCGCGACCTGATGCCGTGGTCAGACACACATCACCAAAGTTGGGTGTTTAACCTCTCATGGGAGGACACAGATGATAAAAGTTGCAAAAGAAAACTGCTTAGGTACGGTGAGTCGGCGGCAGAGGTGGAGAAATGCGGTTGGAAAACTGCACCACACCCTGGATGCTAACGGATAACAACAGAGTGGGTTTTATTTAGTATGTGGTGAAGTGCGCTGGAGGGTTTGGCCTGAGGCAGCAGCCATGGACACGACATAAAGACCATTCCAGAAGGAATCGTTACAAAACCGACTTTTCTTTTGGAGTCTGTTGGGAGATTTTCTATGCTCTCACCAAGAGAAAACCATTTAACAAAGGGACAAGATCAAGTTTCCACAGTAGGCACAAACATAAATGTAGTTTTTTAATTCTTTGCTGATAAACTTTAGACTTTGATACAACTGAGTCCTGATTCTATTGTCTCAACGAGAGATACACTCCTGTCTTCTTCTACGTGTGGCTTCAGCTGCCGCTTCAAGGTAACGATGCTGCAGTTTCTCATCTTCTCCAGGTTTTACAGCAACGCGCTCCTTCTGTGTAATCTGCAGTGTCAGAGTCAGGGTGAACAAACAAGCTCCTCAAGATTTCCCTGGACGGCGTGTTGCAGTTTAAGAGTGATGTGTTTAGAGACGGCTGCGTCGGTCTGTTCGGCTCCCAGAAACACATTTTGGCACACAGTCGCTTTCACATTACAAACACCTTCCTGTTACGACGTGTGACGCTCTGAAAACATGCTCCTGAAACGTGAAGCTCTTTCAAAAATAAGATGTTTTAAATAAAACTGTTTTACAGCACAGAATTCAATCAGAGGCGTGTTTTTTGGATTCATGAAACTATGTATTCAACTTCCTGCACAGTTTGTTACACCTACTAAATATTGATATAAAATCCTGCATGTTTTATTGATTGTTGATAAAACTGTAATAATTCAGGTGTATGAATGTGTTTCTGTTGTAGGGACATCGGGTTTAAATAAATGTCTTTAATGCAGCTCTTCACATCCAACATTTAATCACCGACCTCCAACACAAAACAACCCAACAAGTCCACTCGATCCTTTTAAACCTGCGATGAACTTGTGCATTTACAGACCTGAAGGCAGACAAGTGTTTGTTTAGCATGAAATCATGTGAGTTAGTTGTGAAGCAACAAATAACTTTATGCAGCGATTAGCAGTCAAACAGGTCAAACTGTAAGTAACCGGTCTGGTACGACAAGCTACTAATCCACTTCATGCATTCCAAACACCAACATACAGTTAAAAAACAAAAAGTAAGAAGTTTTCAAATGTCCAGCTTCCTGCACCGTCCTCGAACTGCTCAGAAAATTAAAACCCTTAAAGTAACTCACAAAAATAAACATACAGTCAAATCCAAACAGGTTTTTATAAGACTCAAAGTGAAATATTTATTGTGGGGTAAAAATCCAACCTTATCCCGGATTTTATGACATTAAAGTTTAATTAAAGTTTCAATTATAGCATCAAAGAAAAAAAGAGAAGGAAAATCTGTAGGAATAACTTACACCGCTGTGTGTTGGTCCTTTAATGCAACAAGCAAACAGAGTGCGAGCGCTCCTGAGATTTGTTTGGGTTGCTGACACGCCGACTAATAACGGCAGATGGCTGTGACATCATCAGCGTGTTCGGCCACTCAGTCTCTTCAACGTCACTTCGAAAAAGCCACAAGAGCCAAAACCTCAACTACTGTAACGCTAACAAGAGACGACGAGGAGGCCAACCGTTGAAAAATGGGACATCAACGCTGAAGCAAATGATCCCATGTGTCCAACTATAATCAGGAGAATATATAAATATAGAATATATATATTTGTGCACATTATATTATAATTAGCCAAGAATCATTAACCCAAAGGATAAAACTGTCCTCATTACCGAAGGCATCAGGAACATTTAAAAAGGAAACTGTTACCATCTCATTAGTTTATTATTTAGATTCTAATGAGATAAAAAAAATCAGCCCAAAAGTGTAAAACCAACACGACCTTTTACACATTACGCTCTCACATTGTGACACGAAAACTCGACTGGGTGCAGTCAAACCCCCTCAGGAGGAGAAACAAGTTCTTAATAAGTTCATTTAGGAATATATAAAAGTATGTCATGCAAATGACATTTCTGATCTGTGCCAAATTTCACTAAATTAGAACTGGTTCTTTAAACAAACCCCAAATTCTGAACTATCAGAATAAAAAAAATGTTTGTTTTTTATCCTTCCACTGCAGATCAGCAACATAAAAGCAAAACTGAATTTATTTATTTCAAGCTTGATACACTAGATTTCTGTTAGTGCTTCCAAAACATCAGCCAACATCTGGAGACTTCAAATCCACCACCTACTTCCATCAGCAAACACAGAAATATCAAATATCTGTAAACATCTCTATCGTAACAGCAACTCTTATTCTAAAAGGTCAGGGCTCGAATCTGCAAGTAAATATTTCAAGCTTAAACTTAAGTCTTGAATTTTTACATAAACGTGTCCAAAATACACAACAGATCTCTCTCACAGAGTACGTGACACATCTGGATTTAAATCAAACATGATTATCGTTAATGACGGGAGCAAAACGAGTGGAAGGAAGCTTCTGGAAGAGCTTTTTACTGACCGTTACATATATGAGCAGACTTACAGCAACTCTAAACTTTTCGTGGAAAACATTTCTAAATAAAGACTTTGATACAACCTGCTTTAGATCGGATTTCTTTTAAACGGTGGCGCTGTGGGAGTTTGGGAGCACAAGCTGTTATCACACATTAAAGAGGAAGAAAAAAAACAACAACTGGGTAACAAAAACACGGCGTGAGTCTTTGGAGAATGGACATAATCGATTTTAAACCCCCCAAAAAAACAGCAAATGCAACGGCCTTTATTCTGTGTGATGAACAGGTTCTATCACATCTTCTATTTTTAAACACCCCCGTATCTTAGATGTAGTGTCATAAACACACGCAACGGGAATCAGATGGTAGTTTTCGGGCTCTCGCCATCATTTTAGTGAGTTTGTCATGTTTTATGTACCAATTTAGTGTAAATAAGAAGCATTATTGGTGCAGATGTTATTGCTCCTAATGATGTCACTCCTAAACTTCCTGTTCTTGTTTTTTAACAGAAATATCTGGTCCAAAGCTGCCCAGATAAAATAACTCCAAACTCCCTTCAAAAATGTCCGAAATGTTGCATCATACCAACATTTCAATATTTTCCACAGCAGCTGGCACATTTTTTTAAGTTGCTGCGTATTTGCGCCCTTACAGACTAATTTTATTATTTCCATTTTTAGTGACACTTAAATGCTTCAGAACCAGAATCGGTTTATTGTCTTGGTGAAGGTGCTCAGAGAACAAATCAAAGTAAGAATAACAAACATAAGAAGCAGCAATATTTACATAACCAAAGTATTTAAGCAATCATGCAAATGCCTGTGCATTTCATAAGAGATACAGATTAGCTAATTCATTTCACTATCAGACAAAGAAAACCAGAGTAAATTTAAATGATGAGTTATATATTAATGAAAAAAATTCTAAAACCACCTGGTTTGAGGTGAAAAAGTAACTGCAATTGGGAAAATATTCTGTGGACTGATGAGACAAAGGAGGAACTTTTTGGAAGGTGTTTGTTCAGTTCATGGTTGTGGGAGTGGGAGTTGTGGGAGTAATTAATGGAACTATTAATTAATTCTGCTTTCACTAGAAAACTGTAAGAGAATGTCCAGCCAGCTGTTCATGACCATAAGCTCAAGAGAACTTGGGTTCTGCAGCAGGTCAATGATCTAAAACGCACCAATAAATCCACCTCTGAATTATTAAAAATAATACAGCATGACGGTTTTGTTCTGGTCACAGTCTGGACTAAGATCTCATTGAGATGCTGCAGCATGACTGTTGATGCTCAAAAACCCTCCAGAGTGGCAGAATTAAAACAATTCAGCAAAGATAAGCGAGACAAAGTTCCTCCACAGTGACATGAAAGACTCACGAGCAGGTATCACACACACCTGAGGACCAGCTCCCTTAATAAATAAAATCATAATTTAAAAACTGCATTTTATATTTACTCTAGTTATTTTGTCTGATATTAAAATTTGTTTGATGATCCAAAACATTTAAATGTGATTTTAAAATAGTAAAAACACATAAAATATGTCAGGAAATAAATACATACAGATTATAAATTAAAGTTTTTATTGTCAAAAAGGCTTCCTGTCTGAAGCTGGTGTGTTTTCATCTCGTATATGTCTCGTACAAGAAGTTTCACAACCTTCCTGAGATCCGGAACGATCATCAGATCAATAACGATGATCAGATCCGTACAGTCAAATCAAACAGGTAAAAATCACCACGTCAAAAACGTCCGATCAGCTACGAAGTTGGATATTTACCGCTTGATGTGTTCTGCGGATCTTCCTCATGAGTTCAGATCCAAATAAACACCGATCAGTCCTAACGTAAAATCCACACTCGGAGTTACAAAACACTAAAACAATCACGAGGAGGATCCAAACTTCTCTGGATCGGGCCTCAAAACATGAATGTTTACAAGTTACTAACTTTAAACGGTTGAAATCGATCAGCTGATGGCAGAGCTGGTGAGAGTCTGTTGACTCACCTCAGCCGTGGAGTCCGTGACAACACGTAGTTACAGTTCGGCTCGGAACTGTGGCTGGTTCTGATCCGATGACTCCTCCGCGTGACTAATATGTCTGCAACTGTAACCGCGGCTGATACTCCGACCTGTTTTGTCTCGCACAGGTGCCTCCCACTTTGTCCCCTCCTATCGTCCAACCCTAACGAAGGTTTCAGAAACAACCCCGTCTTCGGATTTTATCCCACAAACCCGGACGGATCCGGGATCACCAGGCGGTTTTTCCGGACGCAGCGCAGTCGACGTCAGCTCGTGTGTGACTCCACGCTCCGGAAAAACACTCTCAAACTGACGAGACCGTAACGGATAACACCACAAGCACCCCGGCTGGTACCGTGTCCCGGGGTTTCGGTGGTTCTGGAGCGGTGAGCTCGGTCAACTCGGCAGTCCGAACAAGTCAAAATCCGAGCTAAACTTATCAACGGCTCAACTTACCAGCTTCCGTTACATCCTGCTCGACCCCACTTGTTGTTGTCTCACGCTGCGGCGTTAAAACCGACGACGACACGGTGAACCGACTGAAGAACGTATAAAAGCCAAGTGCTGGTGATAAACACTCATGATACCCCTCCGGTGTACCGCGGAGTGGTCCGCACAAGCCCCAGGAAACACGTCACGGCCGTGGACAAAGTGGAGACGTCTTAAGGCAGGCCGTTGTTACACATAATAAAACCGTCCTAAAACAACATTGTTACACGTTATTATTTAAGTGTATATATTATCCTTTAAAATATGGATTCATGGATTTTCAACTCCAAATTAATTATTCGAAATTGGAAAACAAACACTGATGATTCCCGATTTTATTTCAACCGGTTTTCTTTTTAGTTTCTTTTTTAATTAAAATCGCACTAAAACCTCTTCATAGATGTCAAAAATATATTTTTAGATATTTGGATAAAATTGTTGTTGTTCTGAATGTAATTATAATATCTGGCGTTTCTTATAAAGTGGTGTAATTGTGAATCTCTGTACTGAAATGTAATATTGTTATATGTTTAAATATATATCATAGACCTTTGGAATTGTTTATTTATAATTAGACATCTAAAATAAAACCTGACGGGGTTGTAGGTATTTGTAATGTGTGTTTGTGTTTATTTAGAAGAACTCTAGACATCCATAATGTTACTAGATCAGAAGAATGTCAAACTGGACATGAAATTTAAATTCATGAATATCTATAAAAAAACAATTAAACAAATTACATCGCAACGATAAAACTCCTCCTGAATATCTGCCTTATTTATTTTCACGGGGAAGAACTTCGAAACACTTCTCTGTTTATAAAAACAAACTGTGTGTTATATGATACATCTGCTTGCCATACAGAAATCAGCCGTACTGCCACAGCGCCACCTGCTGGTCACACCTGGTGGAGCATGTTTTACCCGGTCGGTCTGAGGCTGGCAGCTGCCAAACACGAAACGGTAATTTATTGCAGAGGAAAATATGAACCAAATGCCCAGTAAGCTGATTGCACGCCATTAAACGCCATCCTGATTGGGCACATTGTTGCCAGCATGGAAGGATTATGAATAGGCTTACTGGGCACATGCCCAAGGTCAGGAGGCCCCTGTATCTCTGAGCTTCTCCATGAAGCAATTAACATTTCTCTTTGTAAAGTCCATCAAACCCTGCAAGTATAAACAAAACACAATGTGAATGAGAGTAAAATTTATTCAAAACAAGCCTTAACCCTATAATGTCAAGCTATAATTAGTTTCTTAGAGCTCTACCTCTTTGACAGAGTTAGTACTTTCTCCAAAACCTGCTGTATAGAATCTTTTCACATGTTTTCCGCCATCTGGTGGCAGATCTAAATACTGCATGGGGCAATTTTTATTAAAATTTTATAGTTACATAATAGAATATCACATATTAAAAAGTACACATTTTATTACTATCTAATAAGCAGTTCAGTTTTTATTAAATATAATTTTATGACTAATATTTTATGTATCATGCATGAAAGGGTTAAATATTNCATACAATAAATGTCAACAAATCCAAAAATAGTGATGTTATACAGATAGAATATAACTGCAGAGATGAGCCAACTAATTACAAAACATACAAAGTGTTTTTCAAAAGTGGAGAAATCTAAAAAGAAACACTCAAGATTTAAATGAATGGAGTCAGAAAATCTCTGATCAGAGGGGTTCGAGGAGCAAATCTGTTTCCAGGGGGCCGTGGTTGTTGTTGAGGCTGTTACTTTAAACAACAGCTGATTTTTTCTTTATCTGATTAAAGAATGAAGCTTTTGGGGAAGAAATGACCTTTTTGTGTGACCTCAGTGTCACCTCAACGTCTCCAACTATAAGATTTGCTCAGACAAACCAGCTGCATCCTTCTGGATCTGGAACAGATCCACTATAGTTCCAGATTTTTTGTGTCAAACAGTTTTTTGATCTGATCAAATCTGACTTTAATTAAAAACATGTATCTGGATTCACCCTGCAGCCAATCACAAACCTCATTCCTTCCATGATGGACACCTGTGTTGCATCCCTTGAATTTATCCCCTTGTCCTTTCCTGTTATTGCCCAACTGGATTGACTAAATGAAAAGACACGACGTAAAAGTAAACTGTATGAACAATAAAACCGTGATGCAGCTGCTTTGGCACAGAAGCTCATGAGTAAGACGGCAAACTGCAGGTTCCTCAAGTTCTGCCTTGATTTATAACAAAGAAACAGATCAAACAGCTTAAATCAAACAGAAAATCAATGAGAATTTGGCACCAAACAGACGAAAGATCACAAAATTTAGGTATTTGAAAAAGTTTGCAAATCAAATTGGCAGACATTTAAAAATAAAATAAGCTTCACAGAAGGGAAAAGTTTCCCATGAAGTTCAGAAAGTGATGCAGAGTCCAACATCTCAAAAGCTATTAATAAATGGCGGAATGATTTCAAGGGTTTATTAGGGGTTTTATTTGTATTGTTTTTTTTCAGACTTGGTGAATTAATGAGAGAAAATCTCATCTGAAGTTTGTTTGCTTGGTTATCCTGTAAATGTAAGAGAGCTCCAGCTTCACGGCCAGATAAACATTAATCACCACACTGCATGTTATTGTTCTAGCAAAAAGTTCTCGCACACACCGAACAGAAACACACACTGATTTACATTCTGCTACGCCGATAACGCTCATAAAAGCAAACCACGTTCAGCAGAGCACGATTAGGTGCGACGTAAATGAGGAGACCAACACACGGAGAAGTGGGGCAGTTCAAAATATTTATTTGAAGTACAAATGTAATACCAAGGGAAGCGAGAAGGAAAATTCCATTTTGTTCCATCGTTTCAAATTAGCTGCTGTAACAAAAGGCACAGAGCTGCTGAGCAGAGAGCGAGTCTGTCTGTGTTTGTTGGAGCCGAATTCCTTCCTGCAGAAGAAAAATACACAAATCCCTTTTATGACTCAGGAGACATAACTTTCATACAAACATTCTCTGATGTGAGGAAGGTTATGAAAAGGCGTGAGACACTTTCTCTTAAAGACGCACCTCTGATCTCCAGCAGGACGTCTCCCTCGTACCGAGCCAGTCCAACAGCATGCCTCTGTTCTGGGTCCAGTTCTGCCCACTGCGCCTCTGTGACCGCCCACGCCTGCTCCACACTCAGCCACGACAACTGAATCGCACTGAACACCACCTGTCACAGCAACACACCCACCAGAGAAACACGCTTTCTTACCACAACAACTTTCATGTGGATTAAAATTCTCAAGCTGTTTCATTAGTGATGAAGAAAAAACTCTATATGTGACATGTTTTATATTATAATTACAAAAAACATCCTTATTGCACCTTTTCTATTAAACCATTAAGAAATATAGTGGAATATCGAAGATTTCTGAATGTTTGATCTAATGAAGCATAAATCTTTGTTGAACACAATGTGTAGATCTTTAGAATCCAGACTGTCTGAGGCAAATTATCTGTAAAAAAACAAACATCTGCAGCATCTGCATCCTCTGAGGAAAACTGTTTCACTTCATTAAACAAATCCTGACACAGACTTGATTTAAGACTCAGGCAGATTATCTCACTGTAAATATATTTTATTTTATTTTATTTTATTTTATTTTATTTTATTTTATTTTATTTTATTTTATTTTATTTTATTTTATTTTATTTTATTCGTTGTAACTTTGAATTGGCTCTAACTCTGGGTGATTGTTTTTGTCTATGTGGCGCTGCAGTGGACTGGTCACATGTCCAGGTGTGACCTCACCGCGGTCCAGAGGTCAAAGGTCAGAGGTGGAGTTACACCCTCGACTAATGATATTAATACCAACCATATTGTTCAGTATATTTTCACAGAGAAAACTGAGTTTTCTACAGATTTTTCAACGTGAGCATCTTTTTTTTTCTTCTCTTGGGTTTCTTGTGTTGCAGCTTTAATCTTTGCAGGATTTTTTTCTTTTCAAAAGAAATAGAAGTTCAAAATGTTTTTTTTTTTCTTCATTTGACAGACAGATTTTACTTTATCTTTGAACTGCTTTAGAAGAATTTTCCAATTTCACAGTCTCAGATGTTTGTATGAAGGTCCTGTGAAATTGTATGACGGTGATGTCTGGACCGGATCCTGGATCGCAGCTGTGCTGCATGTTTTAAACAGATAATTCAACCAGTGATGTTGAACAAGACACCGTCTTTTAAGGAGAAGAGAAGATTTGAATAATAACATGAGTTTATAAAGTGTGTTTGTTCATTAAATGTGATGAAAAATCAAACTATTTGTGATTTGAATTAAGACAGAACACATTTAATCTAAATTAGTTGCAAAGTCCTGATTATTTCACAATTGAGATTTTTTTATTAGCTTTAAATTCTGAGCCTGAATACAAAATTTATCAGTTTGCCTAAATTTATTTAGACAAATAAAAATTTTGATTAACGTCATTGTTTTAAATTCACATATTTACAAAAAAGAAACTGAAAAATGATTCATTATAAATAGTATTAAGTTAAATTAAATTAGTTAAAAGCTTCTTTTTTTAATTCTACCACGTGAATTAAAATTCAGTCTAAATTTAAACATACTTTATAAATCCCTGTAGGTAAAATTGACAATTTAGAAACTTTTTCTAATTATAATTTATAATAGAAACTTAAATGTTGGCCAGTTGAAGTAAACTTTGCTCTTTTACCATGTCATATCGCTCTATTCACTCTGAAATTGAAGTTTGGTCTGAACAAACAACCTTTAGAAGACAGTTAAAACTCACTGCCATCTTTTTTGGTGACATGAGGGCGACGGCTTCAGGGGTGATTCCCTCCACCTGCTCCTGCAGCAGAGCTGACAGCACTAGATCAGGCAGACCCGCTGCAAACAGGAGACAAACACTGAAGTCGGGTAATTAATGTTTCTCATTTCAAATCACAGGAAAACTCTCACCCTCAAACCGAAACCTTCTGGGATACTTTTAATTGCAGCTATCTGTCTAAGAACTGTCAGTTTCTACTGTAATCATCCTCACTCTTTGAAAGAAAAAAAACTCATTCTAAAAGTTTGTGCAACAAAAGTTTCCTCCCTCTGGGATAATACGCTCTACTGTACCTGCCAGAGTCCCAATTTCAGTGAAAATCTCTGGCCCCCAAGCGCTGACTGGACCGAAGGCCTCGGTTCTGGACAAACAGCTTGTCAGTGCCTCCATCTGCTGCTCCGAGCACGGCAGGGACATCTCCCGCAGGAACAGGACGGCCACGCTGCAGGTTAAAGGGGAAAGATTAACGACTTTAAATCCCTCTGAGGATACACCAAATGATTTAATGAGTTTTGTCTGGATGAGAAATCTTTTGCAGCCACCTGTGAGTTGGCAGGTTTGCAGGTTTATGGTTGTAACGTGCAGTTTGTTTCTAATCTTCTAAACTAATTACAGAAACAGCTGTACTCATCAGCACCTCCTTATCATATTTGTTGAACTTCATCCACATATTTAATTCCATGTACATATTTGACATGTTTCTGTTTGTGTTTGTTCTTTTGGAGTGAAGATGTTAGAACGTTCTTGTGTTCCAGCAGGTTGTGAGTGTGTGACTGACCTGAGGTTAGAAGGACTCAGTCGTTTGATCTCTGAGGGGTTCAGACCACAGATCAGATGCCCAAACGTCGCCAGATCAACAAACGTTAAGTGTTCCACTTTGGCTCTGCGTTTCCTCATCACACCTGAAATCACCGCTCTCATCTGAGAGTCCAACAGGAACGTTTAATTATTACACAGTAACAGACACGATAAAGGTTGTAAAAAAAACTACGTTTACCTTTTGAGGACTCCAGTCTGTCAGTGTGCCCAGATGAGCTAACACACTCGGATCAGTGAGGTCGGTTTCCTGGAGCTCTCGGTCTCCCAGTTCTGTCGCAACTGATCCCAGCACCAGAACCTGATCCGGTCTCAGCTCCCTCACCGGACTGAAGAACTGGATCAAATCAAGAGAGTTCATCCACAGATTGTAAAAATATCAAAACACTCCTTCAGTTTATTTATACACCAACTGAATAAGAATAAACACAAACCATCTGATTAAACTCCAAATTCTGATTGTTGTGATAGTTTTTAACTGAAATGAGTGTTTCATATGATTAGTTAAGCCCGAGGGCGACAGAGCTGCTGCAGCATAAATCAGTCTGCAGCGTTCGGAGGTGATGATGTTGTTTTGACTGACCTACATAGAATCTGTACAATCAACAGAACAAAACATGTTCTACTTGTATTGGGGTCAGTGAGGGGGGGGTGATGCATTCAGATCCTTCAAAGACAATATAAATGTTCTGTGGCTTTTTGTTATGTTAGGAGGAGTTTCTCTGACCTGCCTGAGTTTGACCCAGAGCGACCGTCTCTGCTCTGAGCTCAGAGACGAATCCTGACCCAGAACCTCCGCGCACTCCTTCAGGTCCTTCAGCGACATCCGACGCAGCTGAGTGGACGTCCAGGCAGACGGAAACGTTCCTCTGATGTCTGCACAGCTTGGAACCGGCACTGCTCCACACAACATACAGCGCTGTCAAAAAAGTATTTGCCCCCCTTTTCTTCTATTTGTGTTATTTTTCACACTTACAGTGTCGGATAATCAAACACATGTTAGTATCAGTCAAAGAGAAATGACAGTTTCATTTTTTAAGGGGGGGGGGTGTATCCAAACCAGCCAAGCTCTATGAAAAAGTAATTGACCCCCCCTAGCTCAATCCTGAACTGATTGTAAATCACCTAATTATTTTTGGAAAGAGTTCAATTTTAGAAAAAGCGAGACAAATTTCCTCCACAACGACATGAAAGACTCACCAGCAGGTGTCACACACACCTGAGGACCAGGTGGGTTTAGATAACCTGCTCCCTTAATAAATAAAATCACAATTTTAAAACCGAATTTTTATATTTACTCTTTTTATTTTGTCTGATATTAGAATTAGTTTGATGATCTGAAACAATTAAATGTGATTAAAAACAAAAACAGTAGAAATGTGTTAATCTTCCACAGCGCTGAAGGTAAATTCTGTTCTATGATCATTATTTTTGCACTGCATGTACTGAACCTTTAGCCCTCCTGCTCCGTGCTTTGACAATCCCTCGAAGGAGACTCTGAGTCTGCTGTCTGTGGTATTTCTGGTCTATGCAGCGACTAACACAGACCTCACCAACAGCACTGACCTGCCAGCGTCTCTGACCCACCAGGAGCCGCTCCACTATGTCCTTATTCAACACTGTCTGTTTGGCAGAAAAAAACACGTCGTAAGTTCATGTTGGCAGGAGAAAACCTGCATCAGGAAACTGATGACTCATGTAGGTCAGTGATTTGGGATGCTCACCAGTGGAATGGAGTTAATCTGCTTTGTGGAGAGGGCAAACACGAGCCTGCCCAAATGTTCCACATCCTCGACTTCCCATCTGGATGGATCTCTGACAAACAAACACACACGATCATTACAGCTGATTTATGAGATGCTGCAGCGACTTCACACAAGATATTATTGTTTTTATCATCATTACTGGTCACGATATTTAAGTAGCAGTGCTTACATTTTTTTCCAATTTTTTGAAGTGATACTTGGTATTGTGTAAAAGTTTTAAACTACTTCTAAGCTCTAAGCAGCCAGATCTGCTTTTTTGTCATATTAAGTGGCCTTGATGATTTTCATCAGTCTTTCAATGTTTTTGTTGGATTTTTTTTCCTGATTTTTGCGTTCTGTGTACACTCTCAGAAATAGAGGTACGAGACAAGTACATTTTTGTACCTATTGGTAAATTGTTCCCTCAAAAGTACAATATTGGTCTTTAAAAGGTCAGAAATGTCCCTCTGAGGGTTAAAATTGATATAAAGTACAAATTTGTACCATTTCAACTGCACCTGCAACCCTGACAAGGCTGGTTAATCTCAATTTTATTAAGTTTCATCCATCATTTTCAATATTATGATTTACATGTTGGTTTTAGACTTCAAAATGTGGCATAATTTTACTGTTTTAGTGGAAAAACTTCATAAGGTACAAAAATGGACCTGGACTACAGGGTACACCCCCAGCGACAAGAATTTGTACCCTTCTTGTCGCTGGGGGTGTACCCTGTAGTCCAGGTCCATTTTTGTACCTTATGAAGTTTTTCCACTAAAACAGTAAAATTATGCCATATTTTGAAGTCTAAAACCAACATTCTGAAACATAATATTGAAAATGATGGATGAAACTTAATAAAATAGAGATTAACCAGCCTTGACCAGGGTTGCAGGTGCAGCTGAAATGGTACAAATTTGTACTTTATATCAATTTGAACCCTCAGAGGGACATTTTTGACCTTTTAAAGACCAATATTGTACTTTTGCGGGAACAATTTACCAATAGGTACAAAAATGTACTTGTCTCGTACCTCTATTTCTGAGCGTGTAGTTAAGGCTTTAAACATGAAGAGAGTGGAGGATAAAAGAAAATATTATCTACAGCAGCTGAACAGTGTCTGAAAGTCATGTCCTTCAGGTCTGCAGCAGAGGTCTGATACAGGACCTGAGAGTTCATCATCCTTCAGCTGATCCTCTGTAGGACTGGTTTTGGGTTCTATTTCTTTTGGGAATCATGTTCATGATACTAAAATGCAAATTTTATGTGTCAAACTTTGTGATTTTTTTTCAAGGATTCAACTAAAGCAATGGGAACAGATTGTGTCTTTGTGCACAATGTTACCAACAAAGTTACCTGTTATGAAACAACTCAGGATCTTTGGTGAATCATAGGTCAGTTAAATGATTAACAAACAAAAACATCTCTGAAACTTCTGAGAATGATCAGAATTCAGCTTCAAGGCTTTGAAATTTCACACAAAAATTGCTGTAAACAGATGCGTTTCAGCTGAAACAGTTTTTGAACATTTGGAGACATAAATTGTCTCTAAATTCATCAGTGCATGTGCAGCCAAGAAAATTATATTCATGTGTGATAACTGCTAAATGTTGTTTTACCCAAACAGTTCTTTCTGAGTGAGAATGGAACTGATGTCACCGAGAGCCTCTTTAGGAAGACAGAAACTTCTCATGTCTTCCAGCCGCAGAGCTAATGCTCCTCTGTCCACCTGAGACAGACTGTCCCTGTCCAAGAAGGGCAGCAGAGGTCCCAGGGAGTCCAGAAGGGAGTCATCAATCTTCCCCTCAGCCGGAGAAGAACCCTGTGAAGAACCACGTACTTCATTTATCAGTCTGTTTATTTCTGACTGCTTCAGAACCGAACCAATAAAATCTGTTTGAGCTTTTTGATCTTTAAGTTTACAAAAATAAAGTCATTTATGTGCATGTTGTCAGAAGCTTTAAACACGGAGATAAAAACAGGAGATTGAAACTCTGATCGCTTCCAATCAAACTCAAACCTTTTTGCAGTGTTCTGCACATCTTACATGCACTAACTGTACAGTTAATGTTGATGCCTCACCTGCTCCGCTACAAACGTCTCCACTAAATGCATCTGTTTATAATGTGGCAGTTTCAGGAAATCAACAAAATGTGACCGGATGTGGTTCAGAACTGCTCTGATAGACGCGTTGGAGAGCTTTTCTATCATCGTCACTCTGTAACAAGAAGAACAGGTTTTAATGTAATCATTACTCAAGGAACTTGGAAACTGTGTTTAATTAGGAGATACTTGCGGTATCGTTGCTGCAAACCCAGAATTCAAAGCTTCAAGGTTAAATTCAGGTTGTTTCCTCAGTTCCTCTACAATGCATTTTCTCTGTTAATAAACAGTAAAGTACATATTAAATGGCTCTTTTTAAATCTAAATATTTATTTGTGATATTATATGCTATTGCTCGGTTTGAGGGATAAAGTTTAAGTCTCACCAGAGCAGGTCTCACGCCTCCAGGAAGTCCACTCAGAAACCGAAGCAGCTCTGCAAAATCAGTGTCGTTGATCCAAAGTTTCAAAAAGTCACAACTCATTCCACTGGATATGAGACCCAAATCTCTGCAAGAGAAAACCAGGTTAAAAAGAGTTCTGACCAGAACTGTTTGGATCCCGTATGTAGAAAGAAAAAAATCCCCAAATGCAGATGTATGAGTGTAGTGATGCAGCAGAGGAAGTTATACCTCAGCATCTGGATGGTAATGTTTTTAAATTCATGGAGCTTCCTGAACAGAAACTGAGCCTGCAGAGAAAAGAAAACACCTCCGTAAACATTTAACCTAAAGATGAAGGAAAATTTAATTCATTAGAGGACACGCTTTCCTTGAAGAAATGCAAATCACCCGCCGTTTTTCACTTTAAAGCTTAAAAATAAAATCATCTTGTGTTGAGAAATGAACGCGTTTTAGCTGTTTTAGATAAATCTTGAAAAGAACTCATTTCATATCTGTCAGAAGCTTCATTCTTATTGAAACATCAATTTTCGGAGATGTCTTTTAAGCCTGAAGACGGATATTTTTCATGCATAATGATGGACACAGGACATTAAACGATTTAATAAGCAGATCGCCATGAGATTAGCAGCTTAAGGCGTGTCTGAGTTTCTCACACGTCGGGTTTCAAGTTAAATCAATTCCAGTTAAATAGTAAATCTACCAAATTAGATTTCATTGTGTTCTGTATCTATGAAGCTGCGCTGGCTTCGGGGGGAACTCAAAAATCATTTAATTGAGACATCGATATCGAACCCTGAAACATTTAGTTATACTTCTGAACAGAATAATCTATATCATATTATTCAATGACAGTGTGTATTTCAGTGTAAGTGAAAAAGGTCAATCTTTATAGATTGAATTCAGGTCTTGTTAGGCTGAAAACAGGTGGTGAGAGCAGGCTCATACATTCTTGGCTGTGATAAAAAAACAAAAAATCCCTTTAAGGTAGGCATTATTAATTTATGCTACACTCCTGCCCACCATTGTACTACATCCAAAGTAATTAGCTTGATGGCAGCTGATGTGGATGGAGTATTAATATCCTGAAAGGCTCATCTGAAGCATGTCCAATGGTTTTCGGAGATTAATGGGAGGAAAAACAGAAGCTGCTTCCATTTTCCTCTTTAGTGAAGGAACCGGAGGGAAACTGCTGCTGTCATTTCAATGAAATGTTAGTCTGCACACAAGAGGAGATTATAGGAAAACGTTCACCTGCTGTGACGACCAACGCGCGTCTCTGTAAGCGTTGATGCCTCTCCAAATGGTTTCACCGTTCATTGTGTGTATCAGTTCTCTCAGGGAAACAAAATGAAACAGACAGTTTGCCTGATGAGTGACGTTCTTCAAGTCTCTGCGAAGAGCCTGTCAACAAACGATCAAGCAGTAAATGGGAAACTAAAAGCAGCTATAGTCTCAGATTGGACAGATTTATCTGAGATGGCAGCTTTAGATGGCTGCGTCTCCACACCTGTTAAAGCGTCACGTGACACCAAACAGGGGCTGCAGAAAATGATCAGAATTAGAATTTAAGCGAAGCACTAAAGAAACAGATGTCTATCACCTCCTGCATTGCATTGTACAGCATGGCTCTGTGACCAGGTTTGAGATCAGTTAGCATCACTGTCCAGCATGAACAGTGGGCTTCTTCACTGATGTCAGACCACCGGAGGTGTGAGAAGACACCCGGAGAGAGACCAGAGTGTAACGTCTTCAGGCTGCACAGTCGTTCCACAGTAAGCTAACAGAAGGAGACAAACACAGTGATGAGACCGCACACGGACAAAATTCAGCACAATGATTTTGGAAACTTACGTTGGTGTCTTTTGTAATCTTGGATAACATTTGAAATGCCTGTGAAGAAGCATGAAGACAATAAGACATCACATTTAAAGATGTTTGTTTATTTATTCATTATAATTTTTTGTTTTTCTGTACAGATTAACTGATAAGGAGATGATCACAGCTCCTCTCACAAGTTGTAAAGATATTTTCATTATGCAGCTCATCGGTTCACAACAATAAAGGCACAAAGGAAGAGCAGAATAATAAGAAACTAAAGAGAACCTCCCCCTATTGACCTGCGCTGGTGTATATCTGTGAAGTCCCGGCTGTAACAGGATTTCCTGCAGTTGTTGTGAAGGCAGAGACAGCAGAAAGGAAACTCCCAAGTGAGGCAGCAGACCACTGAGAGCAGACCAGTCTGCAGGATCCATGCTGCTGATGTTCAGCTTGACTGATACTGCTGATATCAACTGGGACGAAAGCTGCAAAGTCCAAGAAACACAGTTTATCTGAGTCAGTCGGGAATTTGTGATGGTGACGGTGATGGTTTGTTGTGTTACTCTCACCCTGCCACTGGCACTGATGAGACCTTTGGACATGCACTGAGACATCTGCTGCCAGAGAGCAGAGGACACATCCGAGTCCTGGAGATATAAACCCAAGTCTGCTGGATCCATGTAGCACGCAAGAACTCCTAATCTGCAAACGACCTCATTCTTTATCCCTTTATGCATCTAATTTAAATTCACTTCAAATGCATGTTTTATGATTTACAACTAAAAGTAGAAATAATAAACCAGAAAACACTGACAGCTTTAAAATGGGATGCATTAGACATTATTTCCATTTTATCTAAAAAAAAATCTCCTGAATTTGCAGAATGTTTTGAAAAAAGACCAGAAATTATTTGAGTCACAAGCTCTTTAAAGTGACCTTGAGTGATCAGGTACAATTATAAAGCATCTCAGTCCCACCTCAGAAGGTCATCACCGGTCAGATTCTTTCTCTTACTGAAAAGGGTCCGAAGCACATGGCGCCCCCTCACACCATCCAGGCTGCTGTTGCCTAGCAACTCTATCAGAGGAACAAGCTGAGGAGAAAATCCATTAGAAATTTTATAACAAACAAAAACAAACTTCTCTGAAGGTAATCGAGTGAAACGTTTCAAGATAAACCACAGAAAGCATCGCGAGGGCGTTGGAGAAATTCATATAAGCAAGAAATAACTCAAATAAATATTACAATCAGGTACAAAGAGGAAAGAGATTCAAAGCAAGAGAGAGGTGAATACTGATGTGCAAAGATACAGATGCAATAAAAAAAAAAATCAAAATAATGACGTAATCAAGTACACAATGACTGGAAAAGCCATGAAAACAAAAAACAAACCCAAAGATGCACAAAATGATCAGGAAAGAACAAAAGACATGCAAAAAGCTACAGCGAGAAACAAGATCAAGGCTATAAGATCAGGGAAAAAAAACACAAAAGAACCATAAGAAGTTGAAATACACACGCGTGAACACAAAGAGATGAAGAACAATAACAATACCAGGGGGAAAGTGATGATCAAGAGCAACACATGAGAAGGAAGAGTACAAAGTACAGAAACACTCAGAGCTACACACACTTATACACACAGAACACACACACACCAAACAAACCTGCTTTATTTCTCTATTATTTATTGTATTTAGTTATTCTGGATCTATTATTATTATTATTATTATTATTATTATTATTATTATTATTATTATTATTAATAATAATAATAATAATAATAATAATAATTATAATTATAATAATAATAATATGTAAAAACAGCTGGTGCATGGGGAGCATTACTTAAAAGTTGTGCTCTGACCTGTTGTGATGTGAGCTGCTGAAAATGACCGACGGGGAGGTAAGGCAGAAGTGGGAGGATGGAACGGAGAAAGTACGGTGGCCACGTGGGGACATCCCCCACCACACTGGACTGGAGCAGTCGCTTTACAAAAGCTTTTTTCTGTGGCATCTTCATTTCTGAGCTGTGGTCACGAATGGCCGTCAACCTGAGGAGCAACACAGAAACAGTCAGCATCAGCTGACAGAGAGACGTTTCAAATTAAATAATATGATCTCTGTCAGGAACTCACACACTGTCGTTGACGATCAGGGAGGATGGAAACTTCATGATGTCAGAAACAGACATGAAAGGAATGAACTGAGAAAGATCCACGAACAGCTCCGGGGTCACTCGGGGGAACTTATGGATGAAAGCAGCCGTCATTGTTTCCATGGCCTGTAACTCCTGTTGAGAAGCCTGACCAAATCAGAAAATAAATACTTTCATTTGTATTAGTTTAATATAAATAAAAGAGCCGAGAAACATCCTGTTACAGAAAACATGACCCATTAGTTCAGGAATAAAGTCTAATTTAGCATCAGAAAATCATTTTATATTATTGAAAGAGATAAAAATCCTCCAGTTGTATTTATGTAGTATATTTCATGTGAGCACAGTGTTAAAGAACAAACCTGACTAGGTTCAACCTGAAGCTGGTCCCAGCTTTGGTGCATATGGGAGATAAATCTCTTCACAGCATCTTTTTCAGCAGACATCACTAGAGAACGAATGCGGTCTCTGGGCATCTGCAGATATTCCTGGAGAAACAGCAATTCAAATATAATGTAATAGATGTCTTCTATAAAAAAAAACAAATATGGCTCTGCAGGTGAGTACCTGAAGCAGAACTCTGAGAGTGGATGAGTTATCATTCTGCTGGATGAGGTCCCACAGGACAGGCTGAAGTTACAGCAGGAAACAGGTTATTCACTGGTTGTTTGGCTCAGAGAAATAGGAAACTATTTGTTTGTTTGTTTGTTTTCTTACACTGAAGCAGCTCAGCAGGTCTTCTTTCACAGTGTTGTTCTGCTCTCTGCGCAGGAAAACCCCCACAGTGTGCAGGACACTCATGGAGGCTTCAGGCTGCAGCGAGGTCCATGATGTGTTATCAAGCAGACTGGAAAGAAGGATAGCCTGACCCAGACCCTGTCTGGCCTCTCGTTCTCCTTCATCCAGCCCAGAGGAGAGCCCCACCACCAAGTCCAGCACACGCAGCACGTATCCCAGCGCCGCTAAAAACCCCTCTCGCTCTCCCCCCTCCACCTCACACACAGTCAGCTTGTGCATGAGGTCCACCAGCAGAGGTGCCGGTTCCACGCACAGCTGAGATGTGTCAAACTCATACCGTGCCGGGAGCATATCGAAGAACCTCTGCAGGAAGCACTTCTTGCTCTCTTGTTCTGCTTGAAGATCAGCACAGACATCTGCAAGCCGAGGCTTTAACCTCAACAGCTGATAATAGAGTGTGGCGTTGAGACAAATGTACTCTCTCAGTCCTTTTGTTCGTCCACAGAGCTCCAGGAGTGTGGAGTTGGTGAAATGTTGCACTGTCCACTTCCTGTACTGACACGTGTCCCTGGAGGTGTCGGCAAGGGAGAGGTTGAGCATCTGGGAGCAGTATGCTGCTGCCCAGCTGCCCTGTGACAGGGACTGCGGTGAGTCACACAGAGCTGAGACCAGGACTGAGTTGTTAGGCAGGAAGCAGTTTCTGAAAGCTTCAGCAGAGAGTGACCTGCTGCCTAACTGAGACAGACAGGTCTCACTGAGATCTGGACTCCCAGTGTCTTCCTCTGAAAGCTGCACACACAGACTGTCTATACTCGTCTGGTTAAAGAAGGGAAAGTCCTTTAATGCTGCAGCCTGAAAACAATAAAACAAGAGTGAGTTTACATGTTTCACATTTGATGTCAAAAAAATCTACAAATCTGTATGCTGACTGGTATCTCTGCAGGCCATGTGCTGGCTTTCAACAAAACTCTCAAGCTCTCATTAAAAATTCATCTTTTACCTGCTGTGCTCTCTGCAGCCAGAAGGAAGAGTTGGCACACACTGTGTTGTTGAATTCATGTGCAAAGAACTCACTGCAGACATGAACCCAGAAGAAGTCCTCCTCAGCAGCAGACAGGTACCACGCTGCATCAGAGCATGTAACATGTAGATCCAGTTCCATGTGAGTCATCGCAGGATTTACAGACTCGTTTTCCCCTTCAAACAGTTTGCAGTAGAGGAACACAGTGAAGTTAGAGACGCCCGTCAAGCCTGGGATGGATTCATTACATGCTGCTTCCAAAATTTCTGCAGAGGTGGAGAAATCCAACTTTCTGTGTCGACTGTTTCCTTCTCTGAGGCGGCTGCGAGGTGCAGCTTTGACTTTTTGTTTTTGTGAAGATGGAGTAAGTTTCGTAGATGACTGAGTTGGTGGTAGTTCTGACTGTAGCTTCTCTCGCCGCGTGGAGGGGCAGGATAGAAACGAGAGTGAGCCCGGAAGGCCCTGAGAGCCCAAAGCCTGCGCGTTCCATATCACATTATGTCGTATCCCCCTTCAAACACACAGACAAAACAAATGAAATTCTAATCTACTTCGTCAGCAATTTCACTTTCAAATACTCCGTCTCATTAATTAAATATCTTACCATAAGATCAGGTGTCTCAAGTCAGCTTTGAAGAGACAAACAAGAGGCAAACGTTATTATAAAATCAAAGTGAATGAGTTGTGGAAAAAGCAGCTGGAGAGTCCAGCAGAACACGACTATGGATGAAGGTCTGCTAACAATGGCCGAGATATAAAGTTACTGACATCAATGAGGGGATAAAGGGATTAGCTGCGCTAACAACAGCAGCTTTCACTAGACAGAATGATTATAAAGATTTTAAAGCAGTGTCAGTCACTGTCTCACTCTCTCCTGAGTCTCTCAGGTGAAACTTGAGCTGAAACGCTGATGAATCACTTAATCAGGATTATAATACTGTAAATAACCCCTAAGAATAAGCTGGAAAAGTCTATGTGTGAGTCTCAGCTTCCTGTCATACTCACCCACTGAGCACTGGCCTTGGGAGCTGAGCTGTGGCACGTCAACCAGGCTGCTGACATCATCAAGTAGCGCCATGGTGACTTGTGACACTTTCTTCCTCAAGTTACTGTAGACAGAGCTGCCCACCCTGTGCAGGAGGCCCCGCCTCAGCCCATCCAAACTCTGAACAAGAGCTAAGTTCTTCTGAGCTGAACCACCTGCGCGCTCTCCTCCACCTGAACGAGACAACGCCTGCAGCAGGAGGCTCTGCATGGTGTCTAAATCATCCTCTGTGGCCATCATGTTCCGTACAGATGAGTTAGCAGATGACACATCTTGTCTCATGGCTTCAGGAGGCATGCTGAAGGGCCTGAAACGCCCAAATGGGCTCTTACTGTGTCCAGCAGCTTCCCCTACTGGGTGTAAACTGACCACAGGCTTCCAGTTCCGTGTTTCCAGGAACTGCAGCAGCTGCTGAAGCCAGCTAACACTGAAGGTACAATCATTGTGACCCTTCAGAGCACAGATGAAGCCCTGCAGGCCTGCACTGGCCTGACCGTAGGTCCCACTGATTAGAGCCTGCAGTGTAGCTTCCAGCACAGCACTCACTGTCCTCCAGTTCTGAGACAAGAGAGTCAAGATAGGCCTGTATGGCTGACGCTCAGACAGAGTGATGAGACTCTGCAGCAGCCCCAGCAGCCAGTCCCAGTGTGAGCTGCCCCTCAGGGACAAAAACCAGTCCTGCACTTTGAAACTGGGTCGGGGTGGTACCCGTCCGTTCCACTGGTTCAGTGCAGCGCTCCCTTCAGACTGGAGAAAGAAATTTAACACCTTTTCCCACAGCTGCTCCTCGTCTGTCTCTGCAGGTACGTCCTCCAGCTCAGCACCCATCTCTTGCAGATACAGAGAGATGTTGTAGAGGAATCCAGACAGGCGATGTCTGTCGACTGGACTGTTCAATGAAGGCAAGTTCTTGCTGGGAAAAAGTGTCTTTATGTTTCCAAAGATATTCCTCATCCAAGCGTTCACTGACTGATCCTTGTTCGTTTCTGGTTTGTGTCGGTTTGGACTCAGACCAGAATCTTTACTCCATTTTGAAAGGATTTCCTTCAGGATAACGTCTCTGTGGTCGACTTTATCACCTCCTGAAACAGAATCATTGGAGACAGTTAAGAATCTTGATCTATTAAAGTCATATTTAGAGCTGTGTTTGGGTGGACTGCTCACCTGTCCTCTCAGGTGCAACATGTCCAAGTAAAACAAAACAAACGATGATGCCTGTGAGATTAAGAGAGGCCATTCCTGACCTTTTCTTCACCATCGTCGTCTCACGCCAGCATATGAAAAAAACTGGTGTCACATCTTTTTCTTTACACTCTGAGTCCTGTTGATTTTGAGAAATGCTGTGATTAAAATCCAAACAGTTCTGATATTTAATTTAGTTTTAGAGAATAAAATGGGCTGAAACATTACCACAGAGAGAAGATATTAAAACTTAATGACCGGCTGCCACATCCTCTTACCACTTACACTGCATGGCTCCCAAACCAGGAATCTATAATGTAATTAAGTTCCACAAACCACAAGTCTGAATAGTTAATGAGAGGTAAATATGTGGAGTGGGATATTTAAATATAAGTTAAATATCTAGTGCTCATTCTCTTCATACGTGTACTAAACAGCAACTTGTTTCATTACAGTTTCAGTTCAAATTATTCTAAATATCTACAGAGATTTCTGATTATAGAAGAATAAAATAAACTCGTTTGAACTCACCAGCAGTTATAATCCATTTGTGTCTTTAAGTGTCTGCCAGCTTCTTCTTAAACAGGTCGTTGCCATCACTCTCTGCGCTGACCTCCTCCTGAGTGGGTCTCGATTTCACCGT
>SSNP01000035.1:2736747-2759353 GCA_006937955.1 Pachypanchax playfairii
CAGACCCTGTCTGGCCTCTCGTTCTCCTTCATCCAGCCCAGAGGAGAGCCCCACCACCAAGTCCAGCACACGCAGCACGTATCCCAGCGCCGCTAAAAACCCCTCTCGCTCTCCCCCCTCCACCTCACACACAGTCAGCTTGTGCATGAGGTCCACCAGCAGAGGTGCCGGTTCCACGCACAGCTGAGATGTGTCAAACTCATACCGTGCCGGGAGCATATCGAAGAACCTCTGCAGGAAGCACTTCTTGCTCTCTTGTTCTGCTTGAAGATCAGCACAGACATCTGCAAGCCGAGGCTTTAACCTCAACAGCTGATAATAGAGTGTGGCGTTGAGACAAATGTACTCTCTCAGTCCTTTTGTTCGTCCACAGAGCTCCAGGAGTGTGGAGTTGGTGAAATGTTGCACTGTCCACTTCCTGTACTGACACGTGTCCCTGGAGGTGTCGGCAAGGGAGAGGTTGAGCATCTGGGAGCAGTATGCTGCTGCCCAGCTGCCCTGTGACAGGGACTGCGGTGAGTCACACAGAGCTGAGACCAGGACTGAGTTGTTAGGCAGGAAGCAGTTTCTGAAAGCTTCAGCAGAGAGTGACCTGCTGCCTAACTGAGACAGACAGGTCTCACTGAGATCTGGACTCCCAGTGTCTTCCTCTGAAAGCTGCACACACAGACTGTCTATACTCGTCTGGTTAAAGAAGGGAAAGTCCTTTAATGCTGCAGCCTGAAAACAATAAAACAAGAGTGAGTTTACATGTTTCACATTTGATGTCAAAAAAATCTACAAATCTGTATGCTGACTGGTATCTCTGCAGGCCATGTGCTGGCTTTCAACAAAACTCTCAAGCTCTCATTAAAAATTCATCTTTTACCTGCTGTGCTCTCTGCAGCCAGAAGGAAGAGTTGGCACACACTGTGTTGTTGAATTCATGTGCAAAGAACTCACTGCAGACATGAACCCAGAAGAAGTCCTCCTCAGCAGCAGACAGGTACCACGCTGCATCAGAGCATGTAACATGTAGATCCAGTTCCATGTGAGTCATCGCAGGATTTACAGACTCGTTTTCCCCTTCAAACAGTTTGCAGTAGAGGAACACAGTGAAGTTAGAGACGCCCGTCAAGCCTGGGATGGATTCATTACATGCTGCTTCCAAAATTTCTGCAGAGGTGGAGAAATCCAACTTTCTGTGTCGACTGTTTCCTTCTCTGAGGCGGCTGCGAGGTGCAGCTTTGACTTTTTGTTTTTGTGAAGATGGAGTAAGTTTCGTAGATGACTGAGTTGGTGGTAGTTCTGACTGTAGCTTCTCTCGCCGCGTGGAGGGGCAGGATAGAAACGAGAGTGAGCCCGGAAGGCCCTGAGAGCCCAAAGCCTGCGCGTTCCATATCACATTATGTCGTATCCCCCTTCAAACACACAGACAAAACAAATGAAATTCTAATCTACTTCGTCAGCAATTTCACTTTCAAATACTCCGTCTCATTAATTAAATATCTTACCATAAGATCAGGTGTCTCAAGTCAGCTTTGAAGAGACAAACAAGAGGCAAACGTTATTATAAAATCAAAGTGAATGAGTTGTGGAAAAAGCAGCTGGAGAGTCCAGCAGAACACGACTATGGATGAAGGTCTGCTAACAATGGCCGAGATATAAAGTTACTGACATCAATGAGGGGATAAAGGGATTAGCTGCGCTAACAACAGCAGCTTTCACTAGACAGAATGATTATAAAGATTTTAAAGCAGTGTCAGTCACTGTCTCACTCTCTCCTGAGTCTCTCAGGTGAAACTTGAGCTGAAACGCTGATGAATCACTTAATCAGGATTATAATACTGTAAATAACCCCTAAGAATAAGCTGGAAAAGTCTATGTGTGAGTCTCAGCTTCCTGTCATACTCACCCACTGAGCACTGGCCTTGGGAGCTGAGCTGTGGCACGTCAACCAGGCTGCTGACATCATCAAGTAGCGCCATGGTGACTTGTGACACTTTCTTCCTCAAGTTACTGTAGACAGAGCTGCCCACCCTGTGCAGGAGGCCCCGCCTCAGCCCATCCAAACTCTGAACAAGAGCTAAGTTCTTCTGAGCTGAACCACCTGCGCGCTCTCCTCCACCTGAACGAGACAACGCCTGCAGCAGGAGGCTCTGCATGGTGTCTAAATCATCCTCTGTGGCCATCATGTTCCGTACAGATGAGTTAGCAGATGACACATCTTGTCTCATGGCTTCAGGAGGCATGCTGAAGGGCCTGAAACGCCCAAATGGGCTCTTACTGTGTCCAGCAGCTTCCCCTACTGGGTGTAAACTGACCACAGGCTTCCAGTTCCGTGTTTCCAGGAACTGCAGCAGCTGCTGAAGCCAGCTAACACTGAAGGTACAATCATTGTGACCCTTCAGAGCACAGATGAAGCCCTGCAGGCCTGCACTGGCCTGACCGTAGGTCCCACTGATTAGAGCCTGCAGTGTAGCTTCCAGCACAGCACTCACTGTCCTCCAGTTCTGAGACAAGAGAGTCAAGATAGGCCTGTATGGCTGACGCTCAGACAGAGTGATGAGACTCTGCAGCAGCCCCAGCAGCCAGTCCCAGTGTGAGCTGCCCCTCAGGGACAAAAACCAGTCCTGCACTTTGAAACTGGGTCGGGGTGGTACCCGTCCGTTCCACTGGTTCAGTGCAGCGCTCCCTTCAGACTGGAGAAAGAAATTTAACACCTTTTCCCACAGCTGCTCCTCGTCTGTCTCTGCAGGTACGTCCTCCAGCTCAGCACCCATCTCTTGCAGATACAGAGAGATGTTGTAGAGGAATCCAGACAGGCGATGTCTGTCGACTGGACTGTTCAATGAAGGCAAGTTCTTGCTGGGAAAAAGTGTCTTTATGTTTCCAAAGATATTCCTCATCCAAGCGTTCACTGACTGATCCTTGTTCGTTTCTGGTTTGTGTCGGTTTGGACTCAGACCAGAATCTTTACTCCATTTTGAAAGGATTTCCTTCAGGATAACGTCTCTGTGGTCGACTTTATCACCTCCTGAAACAGAATCATTGGAGACAGTTAAGAATCTTGATCTATTAAAGTCATATTTAGAGCTGTGTTTGGGTGGACTGCTCACCTGTCCTCTCAGGTGCAACATGTCCAAGTAAAACAAAACAAACGATGATGCCTGTGAGATTAAGAGAGGCCATTCCTGACCTTTTCTTCACCATCGTCGTCTCACGCCAGCATATGAAAAAAACTGGTGTCACATCTTTTTCTTTACACTCTGAGTCCTGTTGATTTTGAGAAATGCTGTGATTAAAATCCAAACAGTTCTGATATTTAATTTAGTTTTAGAGAATAAAATGGGCTGAAACATTACCACAGAGAGAAGATATTAAAACTTAATGACCGGCTGCCACATCCTCTTACCACTTACACTGCATGGCTCCCAAACCAGGAATCTATAATGTAATTAAGTTCCACAAACCACAAGTCTGAATAGTTAATGAGAGGTAAATATGTGGAGTGGGATATTTAAATATAAGTTAAATATCTAGTGCTCATTCTCTTCATACGTGTACTAAACAGCAACTTGTTTCATTACAGTTTCAGTTCAAATTATTCTAAATATCTACAGAGATTTCTGATTATAGAAGAATAAAATAAACTCGTTTGAACTCACCAGCAGTTATAATCCATTTGTGTCTTTAAGTGTCTGCCAGCTTCTTCTTAAACAGGTCGTTGCCATCACTCTCTGCGCTGACCTCCTCCTGAGTGGGTCTCGATTTCACCGTCGCTCTGACTTTCTCTACCTTCCGCTCTCTTCTTGCACCTCCTCCCACCACTGTCCAATACACCGTTCGATATATTCTTCTTTTGTTTTGTTGAGGTTTGCTGTTTATGTCAGCCAAGCATCATATTTCAAAATGATTTCATAATATATGATTTTTTTTTTTTTCTAAACAATGTGAAAGAAATATTGTGATTCTTTCTGGATGTGCTGTGTGTATTCAGACCCTCTTGTGGGTAAAATGTGTGTTAGGTTTGTTGTTATTGTGAGTTGTATATTTTGGGGGATGAAGAGGTTACAGGAAGGTCACTGCTCAGTTTTGGTGTTTAAATCTGGATCATATTAATCACACCCAACATCTTTCCTGTTCTCAAACTGTCCAGTGTCTCCCGCTGACTAACTCTCTGTTGAGCCGGGTCTCATCTTGTGACACTGAGTTTTTCAGGGTGTAGTCTTACCAGACGGGCCGGGTCAGGGGGACTGCACAGGTTGTCACTGTTTAGACACTTTTATCCTTCAGTCAGGCAGACTTACAATTAAGCCTTGTGCAAAGGGCACAGGAGCAGGCTCCCCAGAGTCGGACCACTGTCTGCAGGGCCTGAAACCTTAGAGGGCTGAGTGAAAGGACCACCTTCTCCCTCCACCTGCTTTAGCTGCGTGATACTGTGGCCTGCACAGGGACAATAACTTCCTCCTGTATTATTGATGCCACAGGGAACAGCAATCACTCAGTGCAACAGAGCTCAGTTCACCATGGGAATAGTCAATGAGAAACTGGATCTGCCCCATACGTTCCTCCTCTCTCAGCTGGAAACTCTGCCAAAGCTGCGGTGAAATCAGCTGGTGAAAATAGCTGTAGAGATTGGAACACACGGTTTGAGGCCAATTTTTAGTCTAAATTTTCAACAAAAAAAAAAAGAAAGATAAAAGCAAGAGGACTTGAAATTAGTCCAAAACTGAAAGATTAAACACAGTGGGAGGATTTAAACTGCTGCTAATATATTTGCATGAGTCATTTAAATTGGTTTGTTTATATAACGGCATTTAGATCTCAAAGAAGGAATCTGATTTGACTACTGATTAAATGCGGTTTGATCTTCGTTTAAACCAAAATTACAAGCAAACAGAGTCATTGCAAACCAATTTACACCAATCATTGAGCTATTTATGTCTTCAAAAAGCACTTATGAATAAAACTCTGTGGACAAACAGCGAGCTCGTGAGCAACAGACCAGGTTTCTTTTAGCAGCTTATAAAACATGTAAATGGTAAATGGCGTGTACTTTTATAGCGCTTTACTCAAGTCCTACGACCCCCAAAGCGCTTCACACTACAGTCTGTCATTCACACACACACTCACACGTGACGCATTAAAGAGAACATTTAAACTAGTTCTTCTCTGCTTGGGATGATGAGACCATCATGAAGTTTTTGTTAACCTACCATCTACATTTCCTAAAACTCAGTCCTGTTCAGGGTCACGAGGAAGTTTCTGTCTCCAGCAGTAACTGGGTGAGAGGTCCAGGTCGGGTCGGGTCCATCACCAGGTCACATGGAGACAAACAACCATTCACATTCACTCACACCCAGGTCCAGTTTATCATGTCCAACCTAACATGCATGTTTACGGTCTGTGGGAGAAAACTCAGACATGTACAGGAGAACATGTGAAGCCCACACAGAAATATCTCAGCCAGGAATCAAACCCAGGACCTTTTTCATGCAACAACACTAAGAACTGGTCCACCATGCACCCAAAAACCACAAAAGACCTACTTTTGAACCATTTTATTGTTGATAAACTCGAGTGCTTTGGGTCTGTTTGCATCACTCAGACCTTCCAAAGTAACACAGATTGTTTTGCAGAACGTCTTACAACCGTCTCACTCTAGAATGTGTAATAATTTACAACAGTACAAAGCAATGAAGGCTCAAGTTTCAAAATCACAACATTAGTCTGACACACAATAAAACATTAAAAAAAAAATGTTATATTTTCAAGGCTCAAAAATTTTGATCGAGCCTTAAATATTTATGCAACAACAACAAGCAAAACTTGAAGTGGTAAAATCAAATGAATTTCAGCTCAAAAGCAGATCAAATGAAAAATAAATTCTATAGTTTGTCTGCAGGGAATAAAACAGTTATTGAGAGGGGTCTGGCTGCAGACCTCACCTCTCAGGACTCTCTTGGGGTTATTAGGTAGTTAACATGAGGCTTCATGGCTTTAACCTTTAGTAAAATACTTACAACAACATTTAGGTTCCAAGTTCTTAATCATTGTTTTCCATCATTACTGGGTTTAAAATCCTGTGAGGAAAATAAAACAGGTAGATTTTAGTTACTGGACTTGAACACTTGTATCACAGGTGAACCACAGAAATGTCAGCTTCAGTAGAATTTATTGTCTCATTTTATTTTAGGAGATCCATGTTTTGCTTTTCCAGGATAAACTTTTCCCACGTCGACATTTTGTCTACACTTACTGAAGACACTATTTAGTTCAGCGGATTTCTCCAAATCATCACGAGCCTGCGGGACAAACACCATCAACATCAACATCAACATGTATGTAAACGCACACTCACAGTTTCACTTCCAGAATGAAGGACTAACCTTGGAAACTCGATTTATTTTGTACTTTAAATCCTTGATAACAGAATTTTTGGAGTGAAAATTTTCCTGCAAGTGAAAATAATAATTAATGAATTAATTATTTATTGTGTTGAACGCATGCAAAGCAAAGTGGAGGCATGACTCTGCAGCAATACCTTGACTTTCTTTATGACCTCAGTGAGGGCGACGTGGTCAATGTTTGGTGCAGAGAGCACAGCCTGGAGCTGAGCTTCAGTGTTCTCCAGTCTGTTCTTCAGGGCCTGCAGCTTGTTCTCCAGCTGACTGTTTGTCTCATCGGTTCTCTCCTGCACATGCTGAATCTTCTGAGAGAACGACTTGTGCAGCTCGTCCTTTTCAAGCTGAAGCTGTGTCGAACGTAACAGCACACACATTTTAATGTTACCGTGTCTTATTGAAGGTTCACATGAATTTGAACTTTTTTTGTGCTTTTTAAATATTACCTTGCTGATCTTCTCTTCCAAAACCTCACAATCAGTTTTCAGCTCCAGAGCTTTTTTCCCGGGTGTTTTCAGGTTGATCTGTGTAAGACAGTCAGAGAAATGATCCCTGTCCTGCACCGTTTCCTTCAACCAGCCACAAAATTCATACATACGCCATAAAAGACAGTCACAGCTGCAAAGACAGGTGTTTCAGTTTCAAGAGTTAAACTGATCTTTACCTAAAATAATATAAAACATGATTAAAACCTTTTTTCCTGAGCTGAATTTGGTTTTCTTCTCAAGGATCTCCATGTCCTTTTTGATTTGAGCGATGCTCTCAGTTAGTCGTTTGTTTTCTTTTAAAACAGAGCGCAGGTCGTTCTTCATCTGCTTCGACATCACACTCGTTTCTTCAATTTCTTGCTGGGATTCCAATAAACAAGAGTTGAAATTATAACACAGAAAACAGGAAATGTGTCTGAGTCACCGTACAAAAAAGAAAACCTTGTAAATGAGGGGGGAAAAAAATCTGTGTTTGATTTTTATCTCTACTAACTTAAACAGAAAGCCTAAAATCAGTTTAACGTGTTGTTGTATAGACCTTGATTTGCTCAGCCGTCTCCCAATCCTCTTTTATATCAAGAACAACTTCTTTAGCTTCACTCAGTTTTTGGTCTTTATCCTGTATGAGAGCGACGATGTGGCGTTTGTGTTCACGGTCCAACTGACTGCTCGCACTCTTGTAGCGGTTTTCCAGTTCCTGCTGCAGCTTCTGGACGCTGGCTTCATTTTCAGCTTGAGCTTCTAATTAAGTGGGAACCAGATCAGTTCAGTTCAGTGAGTTACTGAAAATAAAAACAAAGTTGATAAATAACTTACCTGTAAATGTTCTCTCTATTTCTTCTCTCATTGCAGTCATTATGTCAACATGTTTCTGGAGAGAAAACAACCAAACATGTTTGCGCTGGACCTTTTCGACTCGCTGTCTTATACCTTCGCTTGTGTTCCAGCTCAGAGCTGTGAAGGTTCTTTTTTGTAGGGATGCAACGATACCGCTTTTTTCAAACTGATACGATACCGATACTTGGATCTGAGTACTTGCTGATACCGAGTACCAATGTCGATACTTCTACCACAAAAAAAAAATGCAAAAAATTGGAAGACAGGTTTTATTTTCTTCTCTGCTTGTTGCAACAAATAATGGTGAGCTTGATAAAAATAAAATCTTAATAAAAATGACCAAAAAACTAAAATTTCAAGTGGAATTTACTGCGAAATTATTGCAGAGTTTCCACATTTTAAGTATCGGGTCATGGTATCGGTTAACTAATCGATACCGATACAAGTACATTAGAATGGTATCTGCCCCGATACAAGAATCGGTATCAGTTGCTTTTATATGTTCAAGGTAGTTTGACATCTAAATCTTTCTGCTTTAAATTACAGAGAGTTTGTATCTGGAGGACTGTCAGCCTTTTTTTCATGAAGATAAGAAAAGCTGAGAACTTAGAACTTCAGAAAAACATGAAGTCATTAAGTTTTTTTCATTAGAATGTGAGAAGAGTCACAACTAAATACTTCACAAAGTCTCACACTGATGTAGGAGAATATAACAGGTATAAACTACAAACACTCAACATGTATGAGAGGTGTGGATCCAGAATGCATCAGCTGTTATCGTGATGTAAAGACAAACAAGGTGTGAAGTACCAACCAGTTCCTCTTCTCTGAGCCGATCTTCACCGTGGAGCTCCATCAGGTCCACCATGGCAGACGTCATTTCCTTCTGAAGCTGCATCTCCAGCTGATCCTGCTTTTTCTGCAGAGCTTCAGTGGACACCAGACGATCAGCTTTAATCTCAGAGATGGTGTTCTGGTGTTCACACAACAGGTGCTTCATCTTCTGTTTGTACACCTGGAGAGGAAGAAGTCATCAAGACATACATGTACTATAATGGTTTGAAACTGACTCAAGATTCTTTGATTTCTGGTGATCATTAACTTTATTGGTGACTCAGTTTTTATATTTGTTATTCTTAAAGAAAGTTCCTTACCTTAATTCATACATTTCTGAATCCAGACATGGAGTAAATTTCAGAATCTGACTGTGTGGCTGTCAAACATCTACCTTAATTTCTACTTGATGATGCGCATCGTCGTCTTCCATGACCTTCTCCAAGTTCTTTAGCTTGGCCTTCATCTCCTCTAGTTTTCTTTCTGTAATGTGCCAGAAGGTGTGGATCTTATCGCTCTCCAGCTGGAAGAAGTTTCTCTCTTCTCTCTCTCTGTCCAGCTCCTCTCGAAGGCGAACGATGTGATCTTCCATCTGAAAAAAACACTTTCTCTGTCATCTGAGCAGAATAGCAACAAATAAATGTTCTCTTTCACAGACTTGTATCAGAGTTTAAACCTGACCTGCTCCTTGGTTATCTCCTCCTTGGTCAGACCATTGATCAGAGTGGGTGGCCTCGCATTCGCAGGCTTCTCACCGGTGGATTTTTTCTTCTGGGGGGGCTAAAAAGAATAAATAAATAATTTTTTGTAAATTTGGGACACCTGGAATATTGAGAATTACAACACATTTAGCTGATATGGAGGTTTTATATTAGCATCTAGTTATGACGATGCTAATTGATAATTAGCTTGTTAACGTATTAAATTAGCTTAAAATAACGTTATTTACCATCGTTCCTGCTGCTAAAATAACTCCGGTGATGTTTCTGATGAGAAAACCGTCAGAAGTCGAGCTCGAGTTTCAAACACTCGTTTCCATAGCAACAGCAGGGACCACGGACATCCGGGTACTTTGGGACGTTATTTTGTTTATAAATCGTTCAGATCCCAGACTTATATGATCTATTTTGAACATATTTATACAGATACCGTATTATATGTATAAATAGATGTCTGGCATGTGATTTGCTGATATGTACCTACATTATAAATAATATCAAAATATTGATAAGTTCATTTATTTATGATTCATTTTGATGTGACTGAAGAGATCTTGCAAATTATTTTTTGTTCTATTTGAATGCGCTTGTCATGTATTGCTGATTTGTTGACTTTGTTGGAACAGGTGTGACAAAACAGTCTCAGTAAGAATGAAAGGAAAGGTGGACAAGACAGAGGTGAGACCAGCCATGTTGTCTGGTTAGGAGACATTACCACTGAGGAAGGGACTGGAGACACAGCCAGAGAGAGCAGAAATAAAAATGTTCAGTGACAAAGATGGACAGTTTAGACATGTATAGAGGAGAGATAGTGGGTTTAGTGGGAAAAGGGATGCTGAGGTGGGAACTGCCAGACAACTTGGACACAATCTTCAAAAAAATCAATAATTTTATTCTGTGTTAAAAATCATAATATCACTTTTTCAAATAATCTGAAAATGTTCCATTTAATGGAGGAGCTGCTGGTCAAACACACAGACGTTCATGCCTTAGAATGGGACGTAGACACCTGGACAAGTGGAGAAAAACCTGAGGCGGAAGTAAAAACATGATTAATCCTGATATCCACATGTGATAGTTACTAATACACAGTAAATACATTAAGAGTACACTTGCCTTTAGTGGACATGAGCTGAGAGATCAGATCTGTATTTGTTGCTCCTACAAACATGTTTAATAATTCATTTTATATACCAACAATATTATCAATAAATTATGAGCATGAAGCACCGAGGGCATTACCTTTGGGTGGATTTCTTTGGTCCTGTAGTCCTTTTGATAAATTACAAACTGAAAAACAAGTTTTTCATCAACTTAACTCTGAGCACAAAGACAAAAGCAAAATACAACAAAGAATACAACAAAGATGAAATCCTCACATGCAGGTTCGTCTTTTCTGTTGGATGTAAACGAGGATTCATTAAAAGGCCAAGCGTCCTCTTCAGAGAACCATTTACATTTAGTGTTATTTGTGCCTTTAGCTGAATCCTGACAGATTTCAGAGGAGTTTTCTTTCTCATCTGACGCAGACGTTGACAACTCGGCACGTTGTAAAAGTTCTTTAGGAGGCGGGACAGGAAGTACAACAGGATCAGAGGCAACAGAGTGTTTGCTCAGAAGTAGGACGTCTATCGGTTCTCTGGGGCTTTTTAAATAGATCTGATATTTTGCTGGGCAGTTCGAGACCTGAAGGGAGATAAGTGCACACCAAATGATGTGATTATGTGATTAGAAAAGCAGAAAGGAAGGTAGATTGTGTTGCAGGACTTACAGCTTTAGGAATGGGAACATCCACCTCTGTGCCTGGTGGAGCTCGTACTGCCAAAATAGTGTGACCTGTAAGAATCAAAAATAGTGTCTTTAGTCCAGCTGTGCCTGGCTTCAGGTTCTCATTTAACAGGTTTTTAGTACTCTAGATTACACTGAAGGAACAACGTTGTGCCACGTCCTTCTCTTTTCACTGACTCCGCCCCCTTCAGGGTAAAAAAACTGCCTAAAAAGTTTCATGCTGGATTTTTCAAAAAATAAACTTTAAAAAATGTTTCATTCAAAGAGATTGATGGCTTCAGTGCAGCCACTGTGTCAGCTGAAGCTGTTACTTCATCAGAAAAATAACAACTATCAGCTATAAGTCTGCAATGTGTACATCAAGCCACTGGGTGGCGATGTTACTCCAAACTGAAAAACTTCAACCCAGACTTCTAAAACTTGTTTTCACATCTGGAGGTCAAGCTGTCACATTAAATAACTGTTTGCCCAACAATTTGATATTATTTGGGCACTTCAAAGTGATACTGTAGTCTTATTAAAACAGTTCTCAGCATCTGCTTTAATTCTTCAGTAGAAGTAACGGGATGGTTTTCCTTCAAAACGAGGCGGGACTACGTTCCTGGATGTGCAGCTCTACTCACGCCCAAAAACTTTGTGATAAATCAGTTTTCACTTCTGAATGTGTCATTTCTCTTAAACAGGAAATCATTTCAACTTAAAGGAAACGTCTCTCTGTCCAGCTCTTCCTGGTGGATCCCCAGATGTTTCCAGGCCAGAAAGGTTATATAATCCCTCTAGCGAGTTCTGGGTCTGCTCAGGGGTCTCCTCCATGGGGAGGCATCCAGGAGGCAGATACCTGAACCACCTCAGCTGAGTTCTTATGATGTGGAGGAGCAGCGGCTCTACTTTAAGCTCCTCACCTCGTCTCTAAAGCTGAGCTCAATCCTGGAGGAAGCTCATTTCACCCGCTCGCATCCAGAACCTCGTTCTTTCAGTCAGGATCTAGATCTCATGACCAGAGTTGAGGGTCAAAACATAAACAGACCAATGAATCGAGAGCTCTGACAGAATCTTCTTCACTACGACAGAAGCATCACTAAGGACAAACCCCCACACTAACCAAAAAAAAGAGAAAAACATGCCACTTTTATTGGGTTGTTTCCTCATTGCCTGGATTTTTAACCAGATCACGTTGTGCATCTGGATACAAGCTTCAGTGAAAACCTGTTAAAAGTCTACTTTCATGACAAACTACCAAGCTAAAGCAGCTTCTGCCATACTCGACTCGATGCTTCCTAACGTTCTCCTGCAGAGAAAGTGATTTGTAATCCCTCTGCATCTCATTAATGAGCTGGATAAAACTCCCTCCCGTTAGCCTCCTCTCAGAGAACGACTGTGGTCCCTTTAGCGTTGCCGTGGCAGCACTCACAGGGAACTTGAGTTTTTTTTTTCTTGCTCCCCATCTTGTGACATTATTAACAAGTAATAGATGGTGACAGCTCACCCCGGGATGTCAAACATCTGCTGAGGAGAAGATGTTCTTCAGGCGGGTAAATCTGCCTCCTCTGAGCAGAACAACTCAGATCAGATTAATCAAAAGTAGCAGACAGCTTAGATTATAAATTTTATTTGATGGGTCTCACGAGGCGTCGCACTACGACATTCCAACCATCACCCTGGTTTTCTTCTCTAACTTAAGCTTCTACAACATGTTGAATAACTAACCCGTTTCATCTTTGTGCTCTATGAAGCGTGAATCTGTCAGAGAAACGAATCCTTTGACAAGTGTAAAAAAAAACTGTCATCAATCAAGGAAAAGAGGATACGTTACCACTGAAGCAACTGCAGATATCTTCGTCTGTCACATAACTCAGAGTTTAATTGAGTTAAGAAATATTTAAGAGATACACTGACTGTTGCATTTAATCATTTAACAAACTCAAAAAGCAACATCTGTGTCACTGAATCACAATCAGCATATTTATATCTGCTCACTTCAGCAGGGAGCAGCCTTAAAGAAGTACATTTTAAAAACTGATAAATACTGTAAATCAAGTGTTTAAATGTAAACAGATATAAAGGATATTGTCTGCCGTCTTCTGTTGTGGTTCTGATGTTCTCCTCCACCCAAAGTTTCTGCTGATCCAACACAGATTCCATGTAGTTCAAAGCCTCCAGCTCAGTCTTTATGGCTGATGCACTTTTGCCTTGATCTGTGCCTCTTATAAATAAATAAGTACATATGATAAATACACTGTTAAAAAAAAAGAAAACTTTTCAATTAGAGTATCAATCAGTGAAACTTCTGGGATATTAATTAGAAATGGTTTTGCAGGTGGAGATGACTATTTTCTGACTGTTTTTCAGTAGTTCTGCATTTGAAGAGAAACCTGGACCCTGCAGAGGCTGTACAAGAGGTCCAAATCCACCAAGATAGAACATCAGCATGATCAGATGGTTTACTGTGTCTCCCAGCACAGTCTCAAGAGCACAGTGGAGACAGGAAGTTACTCCCAACAGAGCTGGACAGGGTCGGTGAATGTCCTTAACCCATCAACAGGACCAGTATCTGCTCCAAACAGACTCCATGAGTTTGGTGAACATTTTCCAGAGAACACCAGAACTAGCGGGTACAGCACTGGGACCCTGTGTCACAGACAGACTGGTCTGAGGAGGCGGATCCATGAAGGGACACAGACACGTACAAGGTATCTGAATGAAATCCTTAGACCCACTGTTAGACCCTTTGCTGGTGCGGGGGGGGGGGGGGGGGGGGGGGGGGGGGGGGGGGGGGGGGGGGGGGGGGGGGGGGGCCTAGGTTCTCCTGGTGCAGGATAATACCCGGCCTGTAGGTTGATCCGTTTGTTCCTAACACAGTACCCACTTCATAACACCGTGGAGATCCTGTAGGATTCTTTCATTCATGTCAGATCTGATGAGTTTTCAGTGTTCCTTTATTTTACTGAGCAGTGTATGTTGCAACACATGAACTGTAATACTTTGCAATCATGCATGAACAGAACAGAGTGTAAAACTTACATCCACTTTATATTGTTCTTTGATGTTTTGCAGATAAGTCCGATACCCTCCAGCACGTTTGTGATGTCGTACACTCTTCTTTTATGTTCAACAGCCAGAATCGTGGCAGCCTGAAAGGTGAAAGTCCCCAAAAAAAGATGGTTTTATTCCCAGGCAGCACCTTGGACACAACTCTTCTTCTAGAAGTATGTGTGTTTTAACAAATCCACAATAGTCTAGAATTTGGGTGTTTTTTATGCATCCATTCAAACTTTTGAATATTTGAGCAGTCGACTTTGTAAAGTCCCTGTTTTGGAAATTAACTCAACAACTTGGATATATACATTGATGTAATTTCTTAATATGAAATAAACACGATCCAAACAAGTACACACCGATTGCTCAAACATGATCACATAGAGTATTAAGTATTTCAGGACTGAGAAACATCTGAAATTTAGAATTTTGTGCTTTCGGTCTGTATATCTGTGCCAACCTCCACTAGTGTAAACAAACGTATATATCTCTACAGAGCTTCCATAGACATTATAGACTCTACTGCATGTGGGGTGCGTGTTTTTTCTGTATGGGGTTCACGTACACGTCTCAGATCCACCTCACCGCCACCAGCTTCCTGCAGAAGTCTGACAAACTTGGTTGTGAGCACGGTGAGGCTCCTCGCCCTCCGCTCCAACTTGGGTTGTTTGTTAACTATTGATGTCTCTTCGTCTGGACTGATGGAACTCTCTTCGTCAAAATCCATGACGCTGTTTAAAAGAACAAAAATCAAAGCTGCAAAATTCCCGTGATTTGAGTTACGAGTTCGTCAAAGAGTGGAGATTTTCAAAATAAACACGACCGAACTAGAATCACGCTCGTATGAATGTTATCTAAAATAAAATTGTGGGTTTGGTAAATGAACGAGCGAAAATGAAATGTTTGATAATAAAATGCTCTTACGAAAACCAACTTCACCTTCATTAAGAGCACTTGAACCGCAGACTTGAACTAACGTGGGAAACAACGATGGTTTATTATGAAAAGCTCCTACCGGAAGTATTATCGTTATAACGTTCATAAACTTGTGCTAATGTTTGTATTTTACTTAAACACTACAGCCTTGGTTTTATGTGAATAAAAGAACTCTGGCACGCGCTCAGGTTGCTTACATTACCCAAAAGGTTTTACATTGATCGATGTCGAAATCAATAGTGGCTAACGTAGAGCTAATTATTAGCAGTTCTGATAAACACACTGTCCAACCAGGATAAATCGTTTAACAGGTTGCAGTATTTAAACCGTCAATTAATTTCACTGTAAAGCAAGTGTTTAAAGTATTTTAGTCCTTACAGTACGTTTCTCTTACTGGTGGTGTGGAACTTTTGTTTTGGCGCGTACTTTTCCGGTGCCCGTCTTGATCCACCTTCACAATAAAACTCAAAAAGTATAAAGACATTCTAAAGACATTTTAAAGACATTCTAGAGACAGCTCCTCCTATAAAATCTGTTCCGACAATATTTTTTTAAATACGGTTTAAAATGGCATGTTTTCCCTTCGTTTGTGTGTGTTTGTTATATTATCAACCGAAGTGTTTTATGTTATTTGAATTTTAATGTATGACTTTTCTGATTAAACTTTATGTGCTGAGGATTTCTATTATACATCTTATAATCAAGCCTGTCAGCAGCGGGTGACGAAAGTCATGTGGTGGTCACGTGACGCGAGTAGCGCAGGAGTCATATGATGTGTGCTGCAGATCAGATCTGATTGAGGTTCAGGAACTCGTTCTGTCGTGTTTTTGGTTGAAGCTGTGAGGTTTCTGACATGTACGCCGGTGGTTTCTTGTTGTGTTTGCTGTCCGCGTTTCACCTCAGTTCGCGCGCTCAGTACGCACCTGATGAAGTCACCAACCTGCCAGGTATGACGTTCAAACCGAACTACCAACAGTGGTCTGGATACCTGCAGGCAGGACCGAAGAAGTTTCTGCACTACTGGTGAGACACGGAAAGAGAGAAGTTGTGGGATGTTTGCGATTTCCTCTAAACCACTTGAATCCGGTGTGACAGAAATGTTTATTTGTTTATTGACAGTTAAAAACGTGTTTAGCGTCAGTTCAATGAAAGCTATTGTAATTTATTTTGTTGTGACAAGTTGCTCATCAGTGATTCATCATCTAAGAATGAATTTAAAGTTATTTATCATGACATATCAAACTTGTCTTTTGGTAGGAATGAGCTCTCAGTCGGTCTCCTGTAACACTGTTCTGATGTTATCGATGTTTTTCCGGTTCAACACACCTGGTATGAATTGACAGGTCTTTAACAGACACCTGAAGAAACATGTGAAAACACGCAGGATCACGTGACCCGAGGGTAGAATTAAACATTGTGATGACTTTATTTTTAGGGGTAAAATTACAGAATTAAGTAAAAGCACCTTCATATACACACGGAGAGCTGACTTTTACACACACACTCATTCAAAATAATCAAAACAAGGCTTTCTATAACCAGTATTATTTAGATGAGCAAACATCAGATGATTTTGTTTCTTTTGTTTACTAGTTCAGCTCGTAGCAGAGTTTCTCTTTAGGTGAAAGTTCCTGCTTCGTCTCCATTTCACAGCATTTTATCTGATTGGTCTTTTTCCCGTCAGACATTTTAACATGAAGACACATGTGAAGGCTGCGTTCCACTATCTGTGTTCTGTACCTGTTTGTTCCCGCTCAGGGTCATGGGGGTGGGAGTAGTCACACCTGGACAGGTGGCCCGTCCATCACAGGACCACCGAGAGACAAACAACCATTCACATACACATCTAGAGCTGATTAACCCAACGAGAGTGTTTCTGGTCTGTGTGAGGAAGCTGGAGGAAAAACCTGCTCAGGCTGGTTTATGAGCAGAACATCATATACATGGAATGCAGTTCTCATTTATACAACTGCTGATGTGAAATATGTTTAACACACAGATTCAGTTAAAGGCTGTAAGAGTTACTGATGTTTAGTTTTCTGTTGATGAAAAACCAAGACCAGGTTCCATCTGAGTCTGGAAAATCTGAAGTCTTTTAGATCTGTAACTCTTCAAACCGTCATCATACAACATGGATGATGATCTGTGATCATCCTCTCATGCAGGTTCGTGACCTCTCAGAGGAACCCAGCCAAAGACCCTGTGGTGCTCTGGTTGAACGGAGGTCCTGGCTGCAGCTCCCTGGACGGGTTCTTGTCAGAAAACGGACCGTTTCATGTGCGTTTTCTTACCGTGAGCAGTTTTACACTAATTTAATTTTAAAAATTTCAGACAGTGAAGCTGACTTTCTTTCTTTTTCAGGTGAACAGTGATGGATCGACTCTCTATGAGAACACATTCAGCTGGAACAAGATCGCCAACATCCTGTACCTGGAGTCTCCTGCAGGAGTCGGATATTCCTACTCCGATGACCAGAAATATAAAACTGATGATGACCAGGTTTGTTGATTCTGATGTGAGAAAGCTCGCAGGTAACCTGGGACTTGGTCTGACTAGAAACCACATTAATATTCTCCCTGCAGGTCGCCGACGATAATTACAGTGCTCTTCAGAGTTTCTTCCTCAAGTTCCCAAACTTCACTCAGAACGAGTTCTTCATCTTTGGTGAAAGTTATGGAGGAATTTACGCTCCAACGCTGAGTCTCCGTGTGGCTGCTGGAAAAACCAGAATCAACTTCAAGGTGAGCTGCTTCAAGCTGAAGCTTCAGACGGTTTGAGATGACGTGCTTTCAAACAACCTGATGTGGTTTCAGGGCTTCGCCGTGGGAAACGGTCTCAGCAGCTTTGATCTCAACGACCAGTCTCTGATCTACTTTGGATATTATCACGGCCTCTTTGGATTAGAGTAAGTGGCTCTTATATATAATCTATTTAACCCTGAACACGTTGATGTTGAGGTCAAATCGTTTACTGCACCAAGGAGCTGGTTTACGTCACACTTACATCATTTCCTGTTTTCACTGCTGCAGCAGCTTCTGTCTGAAACCATCTTCAGCTGTTGTAGCTGCTTGAGACTATAAACAGATACTTTTAGATATGAAGTTAAAGAGTTTTACAGACAGTTCAGTTGCAGTAAATAAATGTGAGTCTGTTTCCTGTGAACTTTGACCTTTTTGCAACACTGTGCAAAGAAAAGCCTCGAATAAGTTCTTCATTCTTTTTGTTTTCTCTCAGTTTTTGTTTTTAATATTATTCTTTTATTTAATTCCTTTTATATTCAGTCTATGCAGCTGATCAATAAACCAAACAAACATCCAAACAAATTGTGTGTTTTTATCAGGCGTCTTGTTATAAAAACACTAATTAAAGGGAAAGTATTCTGTAAATATTCATCTTTATTTAAAATTTTAGGTCTAAAAAATATATAATTTTGTGATCAGTTCAGCCCTGCAGGAGGATGAACATACATTTCCACCTCTTCATCTCCGTCTTCTCCCAACTTTAACTTGATAAACAAAGTCTCATTAAACTTTGAGTTAATTAAACTAAAAGTTAATTAATCAGGTGGGATTGTAGCACTTTTTAATTAAAAAATGTTGCTGGTTCAGTTTCAGTCCTTCTGTTTTATATCTGTAGGTGTAAAGTTAGGCCCCTCCCCCTTTAATCTATTTGTTTTGTTTGTTCCTGCAGTTTGTGGAGTGGTCTGACCACAAACTGCTGTAACGAGGGAAGCTGTAACTTTTACAACTCCTCTTCAGACGTCTGCAAGACGCTGGTATGTGTGTGCGTATGAACACGTGTGTTACATGAACTGGTTTCTGCTTCTATAAAACGACTCCTTCAGATTTCTCCTGTTCCTCGTAGGTGAACGTGGCCTTCAATATCGTCTTTGAAAGTGGACTTAATGAATATGCTCTTTACCTGGACTGCGTGGGCCAAAGTATATCTCACAAAGGCTATGAGCGCGTCATGAGTCAGGTGTTTCGCAACTACAGGAAAAACCATCTGACTTACAAGGTAATCTGAACATGTGCTGCTTATTTCCTGTCAGTGTGTGTTTATGATTAAAACAAACCTTTTAAATGCAGTTTACTGGAGCTCGGAGTTCCTCCATCTCTCTGAAGGAAGTTCCTCCCTGCATCGACAGCGCGGCTCAGAAGAAGTGGCTGAACAGAGGAGACGTGAGGAAAGCTTTGCACATTCCTGATACTCTTCCACCCTGGGACTTGTGCAGGTACATCACAGCTAATAACTGAACATAATTATAATGTTATTATGACTCACCTGCAACAAACAAAAGAAAAGGTTTGTTTTTAGTGTCAGACTTTAAACTAAAGTGCAGACTGAAAAATTTTCAGTGTTTTTTTTTTATGTTTATTTATCCAAAAGAGCTAGTTGTTAACAACAAACGTGTCATTATTGTTTTAGAACTGAATAAATCCAATTTGGTTTTCAAAATAAAATCTTTTCACATGAAAATAAAGTGTTGAGAAAAATGTTCTCCAAAACATATTTATGTTGCTGGATCTTTGTCGTGCCTGATTTTTAATGAACAATTATGTTTTATTAAATTTAGTCCAAAGTCTGTTTAAAGAGCTCAGATGTTATTTAAATAATTTATATCTGATTATTTAGTTGCTACTCTGTTCTCTGAAATGATGCAGCCATGTTGGGTTTTTCTAGCCATTTATTACTTTTTGTGTGCATGAAATCCAGTATCAGTATGTTTTAATATTTTAATAAGTCGCTATTTATTGAAACACCAAAGTCAATTGAGGCGATTCGCTGTGTGTTGCAGCTTTTCTGTGCAGTAACGTCTGAAGGTCACGTTCCAGAAAATCTTTTATTCACACGTGTAACTTTCCTTTTAAAGAAACAAAGTGAGCTTTTAGATTTTTAGATGACATGTACTGTTTTATGGTTTGCAGCGTCACCGTGACACAAGAGGATGTTTGGTGATTTATTAAAACTTTCCTCTGAAGGTTCTGGATTGTTTTTATCAGTAATCTTTTTGGGACCTGAGCTCTGACCTTTAAATTGAGACAAAACACAGATAATTAGCAAATCTTTTGCATTGTGTCTTTGTTTTAATGGAAAATATCATTTATATTAAAGTGTACAAAACTGATCTGAGCTGGTTGAACAGTTTGAATAAATCTTCTGGAAATGAAATGAGTGTAAACATTTTGTGTTTATTACAGTGATGTTGTTGGTAATGAGTACGTCAACTTGTACCCGACGGTGAAGGACGTGTATCTGAAGCTGCTTTCTGTGGGTCTGCGGGTTCTGGTGTATAACGGAGACACAGACATGGCCTGTAACTTCCTGGGAGATCGGTGGTTTGTGGAGGATCTCGGCATAAAGGTAGTTTTGATTCTTTCTTTTAAATATTATTTAAAACTCCTGGTGATTTGAGAGTTTTAAACATGATTTTAACGTGTTTTCAGGAAACCAAGAAGTACCAAATGTGGATTCACGAGGACCAAGTTGCTGGTTTCTACCAGCAGTTTGGAAACATCACTTTTCTGACTGTCAAGGTTGGTGCTTTATGTTTTTAGTCAGATTTGGGGTGAGATGTGATGAATATGGAGCTTTTCTTTGTGTTTCAGGGTGCAGGTCACATGGTTCCTCAGTGGGCTCCGAGTCAAGCGCTCCACATGTTCCAGTCCTTCATAACAAACGGATCTTACTGATCCGGGATAGAAACTCATCATGAGTTCATCTATGATCTTCTCAGGGAAAATCTGTCTATCTTTCATCATCACTCATCTGAGTCATCCTGCATGTAAACAAGCCACATCAGTCACATAATGTTATTGGTGGAGGTGAAGTTATTCAGAGTAATTAGCTTTATTGCTAATAAAGTTTGTAGAAACTGGAGAAAAAGGGACCGTTTGATTGTACTAATTTAATGAAAATAATAAAAATACCTGCCTCAACTTTGTTAAAATAAAGTGAATTTAAAGCTAAAACAGAATCCTGTATTAACACTAAACTGCTCTTTTTATATTTAAATCGGATTTTTTTTTTTAACTCATTGTTTTACTTTTTGTCTTAATGATACTTGAAGCAGTTAGTGAAGCCTTTCAGGGTCATTTCTAACGTCGGGTGTTAAATCTTTTGACTGTGTCCCATTAAATATTTCTATTGAACTTGTATAATCTCATTTTCTTCTGTTTTCCAGTAAATAAACACTCAGATTAAAACAAAACATGTCATTCTCACACAAACCGACAGCAACGAGAATCTGATGATTGATTTATATTTGATTAGTGTTGATCTTTCAGGAAGAAAACCCTGCAAATAAGTGACAGTTTACAAATACAGCATCTAAATTACAAAATCAAATTTCAAGAGTATAAAAACAATTTTAAATAAATAAAACTCGTCCTTTCTGCAGCATGTTTCTACATTAATACAATCATTTATCAGACAAAAAAAAATCCCTTTTGACTTTTCTGTCCCTTAAATTCATGACATAAAAACACTGGTTCATTTGGTGAGTAAAACATCTGTAAACTTAAAATCTTCACTCAAATCACAAAGTGTTAAAGCTGATGGCTGTTAGGTTTAATTCATTTTGCAACCGTTTATGTTCAGATGAGCTTGATTTGGATAACAAGTTAAAGAAAAAATCCCACTTTGGTTTTAAATCTTAAAGATTGTTTCTTTTTAACTCATGAAGGTCTGGAGTCTGAGTCGATGTCCCAAAAACAACCAGTTTCCTGTAGAATTCTGTAATGGCTGTGTTGATTGGTCGATAGTGCTGCTGCTCTCCAGCTGGTTGTTCCACAGATGCACTTCATGCATTTTGGACACGCTCGTTATTTTACATGTCCGTTTAAATAAACAGAATTTTGCACAGATGAGAACAGAGAACACAGAGAGAAATCCATACAGCACGTAACTCGCCTGGTTTCAGTTTCACATTCAGTTAGGAGGTATGTCCCTGTTTGCAGCTCGTGTGTGAGTTAAATGTGTAAAATGAGGAAAGTATTGCTTGATCTTTGACTCCAGAAGATTAAAGTGCCAACATGAAGTCCGTCCCTGGATTTGATTATATACCAGGACATGAGAACATTATGCATTTCCACTGATAAATCATGACATGCAAGTTCAAATTCACAAATTGGTACAATTTTCTTCTTAAAATCTGTTATTTAAAATCGGTTCTATACAAAGTTCTTGTTCTCTAATGAACTGGACAGGAACGGGTCGTTTTTACAGGAGCAGGAGAAGCCAGACTGTTTCCCTCAGGAATGATGCTTCAGTCTAAAATTACAACTAAAAACATGCTGAAACTTCAACTTGTCTGGAGTCACTTGCCATTTTTTTGGTCACTTCCTGATTGAACCGAATGAACATGAAGCAGCTGACGTGATTCTTCTGTAAAGAGTCTGATGAGACGCTTCATCGCGTCATCGAGGACCAGAACGGTCCTAAACAGCATCCCGTTAGTTAACAACATCCTGATAGATGGAGTTGGATGTGGTGAGGCCGAAGATGAACGCACCCAGGGTAACCATGACAACACCGAACACCACCATCCCATGCCAACTGTAAAAAAGACATTTAAAGTTAA
>SSNP01000035.1:2759360-2806660 GCA_006937955.1 Pachypanchax playfairii
GTATAAATCTAGTTACTAAAATCAATGGAAGTCAATGGACGGTCCCCATAAGGATAACAAAACACACGTGTGTGTGTGTGTGTGTGTGTGTGTGTGTGGGTTTGTATTTCTGTCCTCCTGGGGACCCGTTTCCTGACTTTTTCTATCTTTCTGGGGTCCGAGGGTTCTTGTGGGGACCGAAGCCTGGTCCCCATGAGGGGGACTCCCCTTTTTAGGGTTAGGGGTTAGGTTTATAGGTATGGTGTGAATAGAGTTTTAGTTAGTCTTAGGGTTAGTTATAGATCAGTAATGGTTAAGGTGAGTAAAAGGGTTTGGGTTAGGTATAAATCTAGTTACTAAAATCAATGGAAGTCAATGGACGGTCCCCATAAGGATACCAAAACACACTTGTGTGTGTGTGTGTGTGTGTGTGTGTGTGTGTGTGTGTGTGTGTGTGTGTGTGTTTGTGTTTGTGACCTCCTGGGGACCCGTTTCCTGACTTTTACTATCTTTCTGGGGTCCGAGGGTTCTTGTGGGGACCGAAGCTGGTCCCCATGGGGGGGACTCCCCTTTTTAGGGTTAGGGGTTAGGTTTATAGGTATGGTGTGAATAGAGTTTTAGTTAGTCTTAGGGTTAGTTATAGATCAGTAATGGTTAAGGTGAGTAAAAGGGTTTGGGTTAGGTATAAATCTAGTTACTAAAATCAATGGAAGTCAATGGACGGTCCCCATAAGGATACCAAAACACACTTGTGTGTGTGTGTGTGTGTGTGTGTGTGTGTGTGTGTGTGTGTGATAAACATCTACAGGTTAACTTTTAGAGTCACCTGATTCAGGATGGCCACTGCAGCTAATCAACCTTAGAAAACATTTAGTGGCTTTAACTCAGTCAATTTCCCAGTTACACAGATCACGTGACGACTTTTTGTGTGAGATCTCACAGAAGATTTGAACTAAACAGCTCCATCATTCCTCAGTACAGGATGATCTTAGTGTAAAACTCCAGCATGAAAGTCTGCAGGTATTAAGAACATTGGGGCTTTAAGCATCTTTAGAAATGATTTATTCTCGTTTACAACAACTTGCATCCTTAAAATTAGATGCACTGCAGACTGTCACACATTTTAGAAGAAAATTAATGAATTCAGACTAAATTGACTGTTAGAGACTCTGATCTTAGTGTATTTTGAAGAGATGAATTGTTTGGATAACTGTGTTAAATCCATTTTCCAGCTCCAGTTACAGAAACAACAAAAGTTTTAACCCTCATTCCCTGAGTCTATTATGAGCAGATTGGTGAATATTCACCAATATGTAGTTTAAAAGTTTGATTCCATTCCCTTCGATCCTCATTCCTAACATCCCCGAGGCTGTAGGGACACACCTACTTCACTTTTCTTGTCCACCAGTAAAGCGGTGGTCACGGTTCAGAGGATTAAAGGAGTTATATACAGAGATGTCCATCAAGCCTCACCTTGCAGTTCTGATGTCCGTCTCTGAAAGTTTGGCTTGCATCAGACACAAACCTGTGGAGTTCAACAAACATCATGCAGATGTTTTAGCGTGACAATAAATGTACATATTACTCTAAAACAGGAAGTGCAGAGCAGCGTTACCTGGAAACACAAAGATAAAACAGGCTGCCAGTCCTCCAATCAGCGAGATCACACGGCCGATGTCAGGGATGAAGAGTGCCAGGACGAGGGTGATGATGAACCAAACCAACGTCTGAAGGATTCTCCTCCTGCGTTCACGTCGCACACACACCTCCACCTGCTCGCCTCGGAAACGCAGCCAGAGTCCCTCTATGACGGCTCTGGAGCGGCACACCAGATTAAAACAGATTCTTCAGTTTGTTCTTATAATAAAAATATAAAACCAAAAAATGAGATTTGAAAATCAAAAGATTTTTGACTGTATCGTACCTGCCACAGAAGTGTAAGATGGGGTAGGAGGTGACGACGCACACAATAATGAAAGCTCTCGCGATGGCCACGGCGATGTCATCAGGAGGATACGACATCAACACATCCTGACTCACGCTGGAGCCGAACGTCAGGAAGCCACAGACACCTGCGGACAGGAAACACCTGACCAATAAGTGTCTGCTGCTGTCGACACAATCTGAACTGACATTTAAACACAATCCTCTGTTGTAAACTGGTAGTTTGATTTATAAAGTTGACTTAATGTCACCTGACAGCGTATAAAACATGTGAAAAAGATTCAGATCCCTGGCAGGGATGTTACTGAGTGATGTACCTGTTCCCGTGTAAACGAAAAGGCAGATTATCATGCTGAGCGTGACGACAACTCCCCACGGTTTGATCTCTTTCCTCCTCATACTGTTGAACACTGGCACACAGCTAACATGGCACTGCAGGGAGAAAATAACCTTCATCAGTATTAAACTCAAATCATAAAGTAATAAATACATCAGATGATCAGGTGATACCTGAAAACCAAAACATATGGTGGGCATTGCGTTGAAAACTGCGGTCCAGGAAGACGAACTGTAACAGAAAACAACAATTTTACCACTCGAGGGAAGTGTTGAGGTGTGGATGAAGACGAGTCGGATCATGTGACTGTAATATTAAAAAGGTTTGGGCTGAAACATGATCAGAATTTACCTGGTTGGGACATAATTTGAAGACGTGTCTTTATCGGGCCAGATGTATTTCACAATAACCACAACAGTAACGTACCAGGTTCCCATCACACTCAGGGCGCTACAGGAAAAAGCAGCAACTCACACAGTCAACACGCTAGCTCAAAGTAAAACAGGCTGTAGAGTGAAGGACTTTTCGGTACCTGGCATATTTCTGAAAGCCGATCTCTTTGGGGATGGACAGAGGCAGAATGACCAGGACCGCAGTGATGATGATGGTAAACTTCCGGTCTGTGTACCAGTGACCGCCGGCGGCACCGTCTGTGTCGTGATGCACTGCAGCGATCACTAAAACAAAACACAGAACGAGCAGCAGAGAATGAACGTGATTCCACACGTTATTCATCTGAAACAGGATTTCTACTCTGTCAGCATCTCGATGACACAATGAGTCACATGAGACAAAAAGAGAGAAAATGCTGAGTGGAGTCATTCTCGGTGCTCTTTGCCCTCATCATTAACAAAACCACATTTTATGTCACAGCTACGCTAAAAATCAAACCTGAGAAACAGACTTGAGCTGTAAATGAGCGTCCTGCGACTGCGTGACACAAACAGAAGTTTATGGGTCAGTGAAGAAACTTACAGCGATCCAGCTGATCTCCGATCACGATGAAGAAAGCGATACATGTGCCGAAGGTGTAGACGGCGATGGCGACTTCACATATGACTCCTGTCACTTTCCCACAAGTTGCTCGAACAACCTCCTGATATGTGGCTTCATTACTGGCCTGCAGGAAACCAGACGGATTTAAAATGATGCATTTTCTTTACCTGATCGTTCCTGTGCAGAAAACCGCTAGTAATATACAACATGATACTTCATGTAAAGAAGAAACCTTCAGTTTGTTCCTTTAATGCATCTTTATTCTTGTGCTGTGATTGATGTGTTGCATTATACTGGACTGAGACAAGCATAATGATTTTCATGACTGATTATTTAATCTAATGCAGATTATAGAGAAATCTGTCCTTTTCAGATGTGGAATCATTTATTCATCTGTAACAAACCTAACAGAGTTTCAATGTTTTCTCTCCTTTATGTTTTACTACGCGTATTTCTGTATGACTTATTCAGGAATTGAAAGTCTGATCCTGTTTGCAAAGTTCTGCATTTTATCATCAGTATGAACACAGAATAAAGACGCTATTGCACAAGAAAAATGTTCCTTTTTTTTAGCCACACAAAGAGGAAAAAATGAAAGAAAGAAAAAACTGGTCAGATGTTTCAGATCAATATGTTAAAGATAAGATAAAAATACAAACCAAGGAGCAGTAGCCAAGGATTACAAGCCCACTGATGATGAAGACCAGCATAAACTGAAACACAGAAGACGCAAGATGACAACAAATATTTGACTCTCAGCTGTGATCAGCTAAAAGATTCAGAGAGAAACAAAAGCAGTTCTAGTTTATGTTGACAGGTTAATTATTATTACTAATCAATCACCTTCTCCTGAAGACAACTTGTTTATTCCTTTTATGTGTTTGATTTAATGTCTACAACATGTGATCACTGCCGCTTGTCGATTTCTCAGTAAATTAAGCAGAAACTTTGAAGCTGTCGGGTTAAATCATGTTAGGGATGTGAGGAGTTCTATTCACCATAAAAAACTGTTGGTTATATAACAGCACTAGTATCTCCTCACCATCTGAAGCACCACTCCTGCAGTAACTCCTCCTGCCATGCTGAAGGCTGCAGGGAAGTTGAGCAGACCCGCTCCCAGTGCTGCATTCACCACGATGAAGACGGCTCCGAGGGCAGACACGCCTCGACTCCTCTCGTCCGCCTCAGGGTGCCGTACTGAATCCACACTGGGGCTCTGCAGGAGCCACGCTCTTTCTCCAGAATCACTGCTGCCCATGCCGGCCCAGTCTTCAACCTCAGTGTTAATCGCCATGAAGGAAAGGGTGTCCAAGTAAAAGAAAGTCAGGAGAGAAAGTCCGAGTGATGGGATTTGGCTGACAGGTTGCAGCTGAAGTTTCTTATCAAGAGAGTTCCAGTGACAGTGAAGCCTTTCATATGATGTGATTGATCTGTAACAAAATATTACCAACAATTAGTCAGCAATGGATCAGTAAATAACAATGTAACTCTGTAGTCTTGTTATAAATATATGACTTTTTAAGATCTGACCACTGATTTCTAATTGTATGTTAATATTGGTAAACATGTCTAAACCCTCTATGAATGAGTAGCCATCACTATACACATATACATACTACAATATATTTGTTAAGCTGCTAATCATCAGTGGGTTATTATACATTTGATATGTAGTTACTTCTGTTTATACTATCACGAATCAGTCAGTTTAATCTACATAAACTGTGTAAATAGAGGAAGCAGGTGGTGATTTCTAACTGACCTCAGTTTAACAACTCTTTAACTCTCAGTCAGCTTCCTGCAAGAAATACAAATCGATTATTTAACTATTTAATCTGATTTAATCATCGAAAATACATTTTATTAGCGCAGCTCTTTTTTGTTATTGTCCACTTCAACAGCTAGCTAAACTAAACGAAACGAGAAATAACTTCTAAATAATCATTTTATAACACAAAATGAATATTTAAACGCGTATATGAGTCAAATTTATTGTAACAAGGTCGTAATTATGAATAAGAATCCTTTCTAACCGCTGTTTACCTTCTGCCTCCATCGGAAAATGACCGAGTCCCCCGGCCCGCTGTAATGTGAAGCACGTGATACATTCACGTGATTAGAATCCTCAGACTTCCGTCTGCAGGGAATTCTGGGTATTGTGGTTCACTATTTTACAGCCGATTCAACCAATTTCTCGCTAGCAGAATTTTGTTTAAGGCGTTTCTTTGATTGTGAATTTAAACCACACAAATCTGTTTTACTATAATATCTGCATCATTTTAGGAATTTGAGTCATAAATCGTATATTTGTGTATGTCAATGAAATTGGACAGCAAAGATATTGATATATTTTTGTTGCATTATAAATAAAACTATCAGTTGGTGTGAAGTGTACACAGAAGAATTTCTATGTAAAAAAAAGAAACATAGAAAGGGGAAACTAGACTCTAGATGGTTTATTGTTTGTTCAAGTACATGAGCCATTATGTTTAAATTCACACAATGCAGAGGATGGAGACAATGTTCCAGAAGTACAAGCAAAACTGGGCCAAACCCACGTTTTTAAAACTCTTCCATCTCACAGTTTCAATGGTGGATCAATTCAAACACTGAAAAACAGCATCTGAGAATAAACAACCACATTTACTCTGAGAAGTTACACAGAACTGGTGTCAGTCCAAATTTAGAAACAGGACATTATGTTTGAAGTCGGGATAAAAAAAAAAAAAAAATGCTCAGAGAATTTTCAGCACTTTACTCTCCACAGTACTTTTACTCGACTTTTTGTGCTTGTTTTCAATCAGGGGAGTTTAAACGGGCCGACTGAGAGACTGATGCCTTGTGACCATGAAAGATTTACACAACCTGTAGGAAAAGTACTGAACAAAAGAAATGGGTGAATCAGTTCATAAGATAGAAACTAAAAACCCAAATAATTGATTAGATTAACAAAATGAACTGATAACCTGATAAATGCCTATTTATACAATAATGAAAAAAACAGTGCCACATCTTAAAGTGCTACAACATCACCAATCAAAGCTAAATAAACATTTCCTACAGGCTTCTACAAAGCAACAGAGATCTCAACCAGTATATAAAGCTGACATTATTTATTTTAAGGTGACTGAGTCCATGTTCGAATGGACAATGGGTGTGCAGCCAACGCCCGACTCCCTCTAATAAATACAACAAAACGTTTGGAACTTTGGTGGAGGAGCCGGTTTAAAAACATGTTGAATTACCAGAAAACAAACATCTGTTGAGTTGATAATGAAATCCAGATGAGGAAAAGAATTAAATCCAGCTCTTCTCTAAAAGGTGTGATGGAGAAGTGAAACATTAAACAGCTCCTCGACTCTGCAGCTTTGATTCTGTTGCTCTCCCGTATGGATCCACTCTACTTGGTCACCGCATGGATCGCTTCTGCCAGATAGCCCACGTTTCCAGATGTGACACCCGCCATGGAAATTCTGCCATCCTTGGTCATGTACACAGAAAACTCCTTTGTCAGACGCTCAACCTGCAGAAAGATGGATAAAATAAGGGATGGAGCTGCATAGAGAAGCACTTTATGATGATAAAGAACAAATAAACTTCCAAACAGGCATTTACTTTGAATTATAACAAAACACCCAACAGCATGTGTCATGTGTTTACACATGAACAAAACAACTTGTTTATAAGTTGTTGTTTTTTTTTAAATAATCTCTGGTGACTGGTGTAGTTTTAGGAGTAATATTTTTATTTCACATGTTTTAATATTCATGATGTTGAAGGTTCTCAGTCATCCAGGTGACATTAGTCTTAGGTAATAAAAGAAGTTTCACTTCTCGTCTGAGGAGCTTCATCAGACCTAAATAAAGAGTGTCAGTGAGCCGGCTCGAGGATTAACCTCCTCCTGAGGGTCGTTAATGTCTCTGATAAACTGATTTGCACGCGAGATGTTTTGGTCATAAATTATTATGAAACTGGGATTTGGTTTTTATGTTTATATTTGATTGACAAATGAGTGATCAACAAGTTTTCTTATTAGCTTCACTGGTTACATTCTTGACAACAGCACCTGTTCGGGTTTGAGTCCCGTGAAGCAGAACATTCCGATCTGGTCGATGACGTGTTGCCAATTGTGGGAGGAGCCTTGCTTTTTCAAACCTGCCACCAGCTGTTCTCTCATCTTAATGATGCGGTTTGCCATCCCATGGACTTCCTCCAGCCTGCCGCCACAAACAGAACAGATCAACCCTCTGAATATTTGTTGTATAAGTAACTGTTAAACTTTAGTCGTACCAGATGGAGCGCAGGTCTGGTGTGTTGAGAATGGTTGAAGCAATTCTGGCGCCGTTTATTGGAGGGTTGGAATAAATTGGCCTGATGAGGATCTTGAGTTGAGACTCGACCCTCTTTGCTTCTTCTGCATCGCTGCACACCACAGTGAAGCCTCCCACACGTTCACCTGTCAGCATTCACATAAATAAACCGAGGAGTCATTTATTCTGTTACAAGTTCCATTATCACTAAACTTTTAGTTAGTTTGAGCACTTTAATGCTTCCCCACTAGATGTCGACAAAATACAACCATTAAAAACGTTCCACTGAACTGACGCCATGTCTTCTCATTTATAACCTTGTGCTGATTTATTACTGACCGTACAGTCCCATGTTTTTCGCAAAGGACTGAGACAGCACGATGTTGTTGCCCTGTTCGATGAAGTGGCGAACTGCCCAGGCGTCACGATCGATGTCACCGCTTGCAAAGCCCTGATACGCCATGTCGAAGAACACCAGCAGGTTCCTTTTCTGTCAGAATACAGTAACAGCCATCGATGTTTAACTTGATAAAAACTCTAATATCCACCGTATGAGTTTCTTTTTACTATAGATTGGAATTCTGATCTTTACCTTCACGATGTCGGCGATCTCCTTCCACTGCTCGGGCCTGGGGTCCACGCCCGTGGGGTTGTGAGCACATGCGTGCAACAGAATCACACTTTTCTCTGGGATTTTCTGTGACAAAAGGAGGCTTCAGTTCCTTCATGTATAAAACCAAACATCCACAAACCAGAGAACATTTACCAGAATCTGAATAGTTGATCTCAATCACCTTATAAAGTGTTGACAACATCTGGACTATAATACAATTACTAATGACAATCCTGCCAAATAATGAAATTATAAAAATAAAATCTGAATATAAGTTGAATGTTGAATATAAACAGCAACAGATCAGTTGTGTTAAAATTTGATCATGAACATTCAAATAAAACCTGCATCTTGGAGTCAAATAACAATAAAAACTGACTTAAAACTTTTCAAACCGTCTACTTTACAATTATAAAATAATGAAAAAAAATTTCAGTATCAAAGAGTCTGAATTTCGTCATTTATATTGTTTTTTTTTTTTTTTTAAAGTTTAAAAATACTTCTGAAAACGTATTCATAAAAATATCTTGAAAACACTCTCCAGCCTGTGTCTTACAGAAATGTCCTCACAAGCTCCTTTGAAGTCAAAGCCACAGGTGGAGGGGTCGTAGTATCTGTACGCTTTGAGCTGCATTCCAGCATCTCTGAAGATGGGTGTGTGGTTTCCCCAGGAAGGTTTGGGCAGGTACACGTCATGTGGACCTGTGTGGAATCGAGCCTGCAACAAAAACACTGTTATATGAGAACTTCCAGACTTTGTTATAAACCACAAAACTGGTACCTCACCAAATAGTTACCGCCAATGCGCAAAGATCCGGTTCCTGAGATCGTCTGGACAGTGATGCTCTGATTAAAAAAATAAATTAACGTCACTGATTTAGATTTCAAACATACATTTCATTTAGACTGGGTTAGCAAGCAACATGACTCACCCTGCCACTCTTCAAGACCTCATTTTCGGCTCCCAGAGCCAGCTGGGCGCAGGACTTGTTAAATTCAGCCAATCCACTGATTGGAAGGTACTCCTTATCCATTTGTTTGGCTGCAATCAGAGCCTCTGCCTAAAAAACAAGCACATGGATGTATGAAACATTTAAATAAGGAGGAAAACTCCCAGTCAGGTTTTGAACCCGTGACTTTCTGGCAGAAAGGTAACGGTGCAGTTTGACAGTTTTACCTTACGGACACAGCTGAGCACAAAGGGCTTTCCTTGGTCGTCTCTGTAGGCTCCCACACCCAGATTCATCTTCTTGGGGTTGGTGTCCCTCTTATAGGCCTCAGTCACCCCCAGGATGGGATCAGGGGGACCCATCTGCACGCCAGTCCACCATGAGCTGCATGAAAAGCCACAATCTCACCAACAGGGATGATAAATCGGATCACAACCACTGTGTATTCACTTCACAGGATCTGCTGGATCAATTTTCCATCTTATTCATGAATGAAAACACTAACTTGCCTTACATGATGTAGAGCACTAATGTCATAAATGTATTAGTAACACATGTTCAGCGCTGTAGATCTAATAACCAGAGTTTATCTTCTCATGTGACCTAATGGCAGCAGTTGCTTTCAAGAAACATAATCCATTAAGAAGTTTCAAACAGCTAATCTGAGTCTAAAATACAAGCTACTGCTCAAACTATTCGCTTGACAGTTTAACAGTTTGCAGTGACTAATGGTTTAAGATAAGGTTTGCGGGGGGGGGGCACATTGTGTTTTCTTTAACTAATGGAGTACTAAGTGATTTTTCTTTTTACCAGTGTTCTCTGCAAAACTGAAGAAATAAAATGTTTTTCATTCATTTCATTCAAGTGTCAGCATTCTGAAAATGCTGACACCTTTAAAGAAGCATTAACATAAAACTAAACTTAGAAATGTTATTCAAAGCTGCACTCTGCAGCTCATCATGCAGGTGACAGAAATACAAGGTGTGCAACACTGAGAAGGTTCAGTGAAGCCTGCACAAATACTAAGAGGTGCAAGTTTTATGAAAACATGATGGCTGAATAAATAAATGTAAATCCTGGTAGTTGCCTGCGCTGACCTCTCCTGCAGTCCTGCTCCTTCGAGCATCTTACTGTCTCAAGTTTCTTCCACTTTGTAAATCATCGAGCTAATTTTAGGAGTGAACATTTTACAAAAAGGGCAAAAGTCTCCAACCCTCAGATATTAATACATAGATGATACAAATTTAGTTCGTTTTCAAGCCTATTATCTGCAACACATATTTATTAATAATCAGTGGAGGGAAAAAACACAGGAAGTTCATCTTTTTTGTTTTTAGAGAAAAGTGTTAAAAAAGACAAGCAGAGTTTGGCAAGTAAAGCCAAATTGTATATCATCTAATTTTGCATACAACCTATTTCTCACCACTACATATATTTCTAACACATTTGGGTATAAATTAAATGTTGGTTTCAAATTACAGAAATGTTTTTTAGTTTAAGAGTCGCCACGTGTCATCAATTTTGAAAGTAAAATGCCAATCAGTGCAGGAACAAAATTTTGTTTTGCTTTGCAATTGTTTCAGAACTACTGGGATTTTACGTTTAAAAATAAAATAGTTTGTAAAGGGGCATTTCGGGATTAGTGCTCTATACCTGCTGTGTGTCTGCACACACAATTTGGACCACTGAACCTTTGGGATTATATAAACATCACTGACTGGTGAGTATCAGTAATCACTGGACCAAAGGCCTTTGGACTAGATAGGGATTAGAACTGTTTTTCCTTGCTGCATGAAGTCTCTTTTTGGTAACACGTTTGTGTTTAATACCGTCACAACAGACTTAAATGACTAAAGATGAAACTATCGGAACTAATAAAATATTGAAAATAAGATATTGGACAAATGAAGACCTAAAAAAACGATTATTGTGTCTATGTAAATAAGTTTGTCCTCCAAGCACACGGTGAAAGGACACCCGGATCGCCATTTAAACGCACTAGCCAATCAGCAATCAAAATTAGAATCTGCTAACCAATCAACGTACAGTGGCGAGGCTGGCGGCCAGTCAGATTTCCCGCACTATCACCTTCACGCAGACTACGTTAGGTTCAGCTTTAATTATTATGGGACATTTGTAAAAGGTGCTGTTTTTGGAAAATCATAAATAATAGCAAGTAGTTAACCAGGGTAATTTTCAGATGNTCTCACATCGGTGAATGTGACGTCATGACGTGAGCATGCACTGCCGACGCATCAACGTGACTTTCATCAGTTGAAGAAGCAGCAAGTTATTCTCTCATTAACGTTATCTGATGATCAGAGAGTATGGATTTAGCTACAATCTGGATATTAATATTTTCGGTTCTCATTTTTTTAATTAAAGAACATCAGTTTTACGTTGGCGTGTGAGTTACGAATGCTAACCGAAGCACCGGGGCCTGTTAAAACCATTTAAGGTTACATTTTAACCTCGTCTGTCTCTAACTAATCAGTTAACAAACCATCGAACAACAAAGTTATTCAATAAAGCACGGGACATATACTGGTAGAGCCGCGAAGGTCAAACTATCAGTTGGTGAGCTGCTGCTGATGGTGCCCGCTAACACACCGTCCACACGGTATCCGTTGTTTATCCTTTAAAATGCCGGTTAGCTCTGAGCGTGGTGTGATGGTTTACCTGTAGCGGGTGGACAGGACTCCCAGAGCCGGGGAAACGTTCCCCAGCCTGGAAATCACTCTGTTTGACTTTAGCAGAGCCATGTTGCTGCAGTTGTGGGGTGAGCTTAGCGGGATGTGGACGGACGTGAAGGGCAGGCGGTGATATGCGTACGCATGTGAGTACGCACTGACGTAATTACGCAGCAGACACACGTGCAAGAAGACTGCTGATTTTTATCTTATCTACAACAACTATGGTGTTTTAAATTATTAAACAATAAAACTAGTTACACGTGTTCCAGTAAACAATTTAAACTGGCACACAATTATTTTTACTGCTGGTAGAAAAATGGAACGTTTGTATGAATGATTTTTCCATACATTATGAAAATATAAAAAGTTATATATTTTACGTTAACTTGTTATTTCTCATATTAATAAAACAATGCTTTAGTGTTTGTAGTCGTACAAACTGGAAAGGTACTAAATTTGCCTTCTTATCACCTGGTTTCACTTCATCTGCGGTGCCTTTCTACAACTTTATTTAAATCCTGCCAAACCTGTTTTACCGTAATTCTTATCTTTATTGTTTGTTTTATGATGCATATACTAATGTATTGTTTAATTCTCAGTTGTATTAATAGCACAAATTATATCTGTTTTTGTAAAGATTCATTATATTATGACACTTGTATTTTCTAAAAAAAAAACATGCATTAGAAGCTGCAAAACAATGCTATTTTACAGTATATGTGTACATTTATTGTTGTATAAAATATTTATTTAATGGTGGATTTTACATTGTTGACCTTTTGTCTTTTTTCAATACCTTTAAAATAAACCGGATCAAAACATCTAAAACATCCATCTGGAATGTCATATTCCATCACATCTTCTCCCATTTACTCACTCACTCTCTCATTTTCTGTACTCGCTTAATCCTCATCAGGGTCACGAGGAGGAGGGGGGCACTGGAGCCTTCCCTCACAGTCACTAGGCAAAACCTTAATTCTCCCATTTAAATAATCTGAAATCTTCCCTCTGCTGCTGTTACAGTATTCAGAACATCACAGCTTTTTTCACTTGCAGGTTTTTGTTATTCAGAAGCAAATTTTGACCCTTTCAAGAGTTTATTATATATAAAACTGGGATGTTTTTTTATAAAAACACAACAGTACCAACATTCTTGTTTTTCTTATATTAAATACAGGTTTCATTATTGTGCAAGCTGTCATTTTGTGTATCTAAAATTACATTTCTTTTAAAAAAACAAACACACAAGTTAAAAGACATGAGCTTATGATGCATTATTTGACTGTTAATCCCTGAAATGATGTGGCATGTATAAGGCAGCTGATGAGCGTGAGGAAAGATCAGCAGACACACACAAACACACAATCCACACAACAGCAGTGCAATCCTCAGGATAAAAGCCATCTGACTGATATAGTAGAGGTTTATGTTTTGAGTTTACTGGGTTATGCGCTTCAACATTACGTAACTCAAAACATTTAAACAGCATCAGATCAGAGAAAATGAAAGTTGAGGATATTGGAACAAATATTAGACCAGGGATACTGACTCTACAAGAAGTTTTTAAGACACGTGTTAATAAAAAAAACTTGTGTTACCTCATTTCTATTAACTTTTCAAAATTATTTTATTCCCATGTTGCAGCTTCCTGCAGCAAATTAACACTCCACTTGATGGCAATATTGTACAACAGGCAGACATTGTCAAAAGGTCAGATACCTGTACTGTCGCTTAATGCATGTCCACCTCATTGTGTTGTTTTTCTTGTTACTGTGATGCTAAAGTGGAATTTCACCTTTAAACAGATACGATTTAAACATTTTATGTTGTTGTTATTTACCGTGCACTTTGTGGATGGGTTTATCTCAGGGAAGCAGGTAACTATGTTTGAAAGGCGCTATAAAAATAAAGTTTATCATTGTTATTGCTGTTCCTGACATGAGAAAATAACCTTGTAAATCTCCACAAAAAACATTTTTCACACATATCTCCTCAGAAAACACAAAGAATAAACATTTGCATTTGCGTATTAAAAGAAATAATGATTCATTATTATTCCTTAATCATTATTTTATTGACATGTAAACAGTAAGTTATGCAGTAAAAAGAAACACATTTTTTAATCTCCAAAATCCTGCAAGTTTGCAAAAGCAGCAACTCACAGTCATCTTTGTGTACAGAGCAGCGATGATGAGCGCCACGGGGTGATGAAGAACATGAAACACTCGGTTGTAATTTAACAGACAGCAGCAGCTTCAGCAGAATGGAGCATGTCTTTCTGGTTTAATGCGTGTGCAGAAGATACAGATGTGTTCATCAAATCATGATCTCAGAAACAAAGAGAATGCAGAGGGATTCACTATGTGAGTTAGTTCTGACTGGAACGATAATAAAGTTTTATGTTCAAACCTCTCGGCTAAAAGAAGAAATATTTAGAGGTGAAGGGAAGGAAGAGCAGCAGGAATTACAACAGAGCAGCAACATTAAACTAAAAAAAGAAACATGACTTTAATGCTGACCGATCAGTCACAGCTTAGAGGCTTTAAATCGTATTTTGCTGAATGTTGTATGTTATTTTTGTTCTTATTACAGTGACTAAACCTTTTACACACCTGACAGCAAACTGTAGCACATGTGTCGGTTCTCCAGTCACTTGATTTTATTTTATTTCATGTTACAGAAGATTAGCTTTGAAAGAGAAGGTTAATGAGACTTGATATGATGTTTGATTTAGAGACTGTGGCAGTAAGAAAAAAACAGAGGTGCAACTGAAGATGTTGAGTTTTAGTGGTAATGATCATTAACAGATATGTCATGTGGAGGCTGAGATGGTTGGATCTGTTCAGAGGAGGGATGATGGCGCTTCTGGACCAGGATGCTGGATCTGGATCTTCCAGTGCAGAGGAAAAGATAAAGACCACAGACCATAGATGGTTCATGGATGTGCACGACAATGTGAGCCACTTGTAATTTCTGCATGTAGTGACATGTCAAAATGTCTTGAATGAAGGTTTTTTTTTTGGCACAAACCTCCCAGCCAGAAACCAAATGTCCTCAGGTTTAATAAAAAAAGACTTAAATGCAGAGTTTCTATCACTACCAGCTGTGATTCAATCAGCTTTAACCTAATCGGAACCTTCAAAGTAAATATTAAACTAAACTTTTGTTTTAGGCTGCAGAGAAACTTCAAGACATGAAGCCGGATCTGTGATCACTTCATTGTGCAGCTGTGCAGAAACTAATCTCATCTGTTTGCCTCACTCCTCTCGCTGATGTGTGTGAAGGAATCAGAGCAGATATAACTCTCTTTTCCCTTGTTGTCAGCAGTTAACAGCTTGGTCCACAGCCCGCTGTTTCTCTGTGTGTCCATCTCTCTCTGTGGGTGTATTTACTGTATATATATATGTGTGTGTGTATGTGTGTGTGTGTTTGCATGGCCAAATGTGTGTGAAATTGAACATTTGCTTTGAGGAGTGAGCCCGTGTGCGGTCACAGCGATGGCGTGCGTAAAGGGGAATGCTTTAAAGATAGTGATTTTAATTAAACATGAAAGTGCTGATGATTAATTGATGGAAGGTAGATGGTTCCGTAATGCTGACAGATGAGGGAACATACTGTAGTTGGATGTGGAATAAAACCAGAATAGAATCTTTGAATTGAGATTTAGACCACAGTGCAATAAAAACAAATAATCCCAGTATAATCTATATGAAGAATCTCTTGTTGTTCAGGATTATTTTGTAGAAAGTTAAAACCTGAAGTCTGAGGAAGAAACATTTCATCATGTGACATAGCAGGATTTAGTTACTGCTATTTTGGTTGTTCTTTACTCAGCTGGTCCTATTTTGCTCGCTTTCTCCTAAAACGATCCTCATATCTACTCTGAGACCCCCCTCCCACCCCTCCCACCCCCACCACCTCACACACACTCTATAAAATATAGAGCAGCACAAGTTCTTTCTACATCACGGATCCTGTTATCAGGAGATTAGAAAGTGAATGTGGAACAGGAGGTTTGACTCTTATTCTGGTCATACTGGAGATATAAAGATGTAATCTTCTCTCTATATACAGGAGTGAGTGTGTGTTTTATAGTGTTTTCACATCAAATCAACCTTTAGCTACAGAAGCACAGGTGTGTTCTGGACGCTTATAAGACTTTTTATTAAAAAAAAAGACATAAAAATCAGGACAGTAATTGTCATGTTATATTTATTCATTTTCTCATTAACATCTTTAATTGAACAGTACAAGCCTCGTCAGATAAAACAAGCTCAGAGTGACGTCAACTGAAATAAATAAACCAAGGAGATGCTACAGAACTGAATTATTCATCTTAAATCTGGAGGGAGATTAAATTATGTGATTAAAAATACAAACGCATGTTTAAAACTGGAATACAAATGAATAAAAACACAATATTTTCTTGTTCTTGTTGCTATTTTACTACTTGATTTAAAAAAAAAAGGAACATGATGGATGCAGAGTTAAAACAGCAGGGCCAGAGATATACTTTATTCTCTCGAGTACTTTTAACTTTGGTGTGGCGAGGTCGGGGGTCGTACATGCACCTGGTTACATTGAGATATAGGAAGAAGGAAACAGTGCAGGAGGGTGGAAGGTCCCAGGCAGGCTGGTCACAGTGTGGAGTCCCTGCAGAGGACGATCTCCATCTCAGTGCGATACAGTTTCCCTCCATCAGACAGAGCCATGATGCTCTTCTTGTAATCCACCAGCCCAGTCGAGTCCACGTCCTGCCAGAAACCATACACTGTGTCTCAGGCAGCTAACGCCTCTCGCTGCTAAATTTATCCAGGACTGTAACTGAAATGATCGATCAATAGGTGAACTTCTCCTTACCATTTTGTTCTTGTCACAGAGGTCCTTCAGCAAAGCATCCAGCTCCTGCTCATCAATATAGCCGTTACCGTCCTGATGAAAGACGCACGACATGATGATACGATCGTGTTACTTTTGTTTTAATTGACTGAGAAGAATAAAGTTTTGATTCTGACACAACATGAAGTCGGTTATGACGGTAACAAAGACGTCTGTTAAACTCAGCTTTTCTAATAACATCAAATACATGTAAACATGTGAAACTATCAGAAACTCTGTCCTCTTTTCACATTACAGTTACTAGACAATGTCCTTCAATGAGTCTTCATGTCTGATCTCAACATCCATGAGATAGATTGGCATGATGTTTTCCCAGGAAGATGAGTCTGAATGAGTTGATCCACTACAAACTCCTCAATCAAACTGGCATTTGTAACAATTAACATATATAGAGAGGATTCCCCCTGACTAAAAAACCAGATGTTGCTTGTACAGATGCAAACATCCTGGTTTGAGCACATGTGCAGCTTTACAGGTTCACTGGGAGGACGGCGTGTTCTTGTCTAGGACACATGATGCATTTTAAAGAGACCAGTAGAAATATGTTCTTTCACCTTATCGTAGAACGTGAAGAGAGAATCAAATTCTTTAACGGTGAGTCTGATACCCTGTAAGAAATAAGGAAAAAAGTCCAAAATTATTAGAGACTGATGCACATTTCTAGAGAGTGGTAAAAAGCCCCAGATCCACAACTATATTAATCCATGCAGATTATGATAACTGGGACTAGAGTTGAGTTAATCCACATCAGATTTACTAATCCTCTGTGCAGAGGAATTGTTGATCTGCTCTCACAAGCCAGCGTATACAAATAAGAACATGAAGAAATACAATTAGATTTATGTAGAAAAATGTTGTAACTGTTCTGTTTAACCACTGAAAAAAATCCTAATAGACAGAAGAAATTGTGTTCTTTAAAGGCTCATTGTGTATTTTCTTATTCTCTGTCCACATTGTTCATTTTGTATAAACATATAATCCTGTCACAGCATTGTTTCTTCAAATTCATCATAAAATATTCATCAAAACATAAAGAACGTCAAGCAAAACAAAAGTAAAACTACATTTTTAAGACCCGTTTTAATAAATTTGATGTTCACTCATGCGTTATTTTTCCATCAAGCTTCTTGACTGAAAATGGAACTGATAGATAGATGCAGCTATTAAAGTCATCTGAGCCAGAACTTCATGCTGATTGTGACATTTTATCACATGTCAGCAGATTTTTTTTGTTTAGTAAGAAACTGACTTCAAATGACCGGTGAAATTGGAATAAAAGGCTATTAATTCTGAAAGAGATGTTGGTATTTCTGCATTAACAGTGGAAGTCTGATATTTGATAGACATCACAGTTTTTAGCATATAATATATGAGGTGCTTTTATTTAGAAACAGGTTTGGGAAAATCAATAATCCCTTTTCAGCAGCATGAGTTATAAAAACTACTACAAATGGTACAAAATGATTGTTGAAAACTGGAAGAAAAACAGTGAGAGTAAAGTTTAAATGTTAAATGTTTGTCTTCCAACATTCCACATTTATCTGCAGAGAGATGATGTTTTCTTTCATCTAAAAAAAACCTGACATTAATGTTTAAAACCAGCAGATTTGAACCATAATTCAGGTAGTAAGTTTAATCTTCAGTGTGGCACCAGGCACGACGTGCCGAGGACATAAATCTGTAAACGCTAAGAGAAAAAAACTGGATCAGGCTCAATTAGTAGCAACATGAATTATTCATCCATCCATTTTCTACACCTGCTTGTTCCTGTTCAGGGTCATGAAGGGCTGGTGCTTATATCCAGAGCTCAGTGGGCGAGAGGCGGGGTTACACCTGGATAGGTGGCCCGTCCATCACAAGGTCAAAAAACTAACATTCACATCTAGAGCCAATTTAAAATGACCAATTAAAGCTGATATCCCTGATTTCAGATTGCCTAGCTTAGACTGTCAACAAAGTCACAGAACTCTCAGCCCCTCCCGTCAGGTAGAATTCCTAAGCCACGCCCCCCCCAGGTTTGGAAACACACGTAGCCCCAGAAGATGACCAAGTGCAAGACACTGGTCCACAGGTCGAAAGGGGAAGGAGGTTGTCCTCGGATTGAGAGGTTGGTGGTTCGATCCCCGACCCGAACAAGCCATGCGTCAATGCATCCTTGGGCAAGATGCTGAACCCCAAACTGCCTCCCGGGCGCCATGACACGGGCAGCCCCCTGCTCCCAAATGCAGAATAAAGTTGAAATTAAAAATTTATTTTTTTAATTGTTACTTTGTCCTGAACTTGACGCGGAACCAGCCGGCGGCTGTTTCTCCTGCTGTGACATGGTAGAGCTGCGAACACTCCCAGCAGCGGTGTTCTGCGGTAATATGTCTCAGTTTTTTAGGAACACAGAAGCCAAATAAATGTGGAAGTCCGTATGGCAGGAGAGACTGTCCAATCATTCCTTTCGGACCGAACCATTTGATTGGTTGATGTTTTTAGACAAATACAAGAGAACCACTTAATTATTTTTTTTCGTCTTTTTTTTAATCTTCACAACATTTTTTTCTCCATGCTGTGTTAAAACGTTTTAAATGTGCATGAAAAAAAATATGTTCAGCTAATTTGTTATGCAAATCAAATATAGCAGCTTTAATCTGAGGTGCAATTTTTGGTCTGTAGGAGGAAAACCTACACATACACACGAGATCATGTAAACTCCATGCAGAAAGGCTTCAGGTGAGCTTTAAACAGCAGAACTACTAACTGCACCAGTGTGCAGCCCATGAACGATACAGTGACAATAAAAAAATGAGATTAAAAGACTGTGGATTGCTTCAACTATAATCTGGTTGTGAGATCTAAATAACTTTCATTTTATAAATAATTTACATGTCAAATTTTTTGTTTCAGTTGTTTTTTTAATTTCCAGCTCGAAGCTGTAATCTAACAGCGGTTGTCAGAAAGCACCACAGTTTAATCTCCTAAATTTTGGCACAGCTCCACAGTTTTCTACAATTTGGGAGTCTTCCAAAAACAAAACCAATTTAAAAAAGCTCTTAGGTCAGTATGCAGAAGTCAGACCCTGCAGGAGATGATCTGACGGGGCTGCATTAAAGGATCGAACACCCTGACAGGAAATAAACAGGTTCAGGCTCTCGTAGCCTTTATTTTGCAGCTGAGACAGAAAAACTGACATGACATACAGCAGAAGGTCATAAAACCAGATGAAATCATCATAATGTTTTGTACTCTCACCTGGAACTTGAGCAGGAAATTCTCCTGGACTGGCAAAAGCCTGCAGTCAAACAAAGACTCATCAGTTTTATAACGTTTTATCAATCAAGCTTTTAACAGAACAGAATAAAACCAGAAGTGAAATTCACCTCGCCATCTCAGAGAGTCCCAGTTTACCGTCACCGTTGAGGTCAAACATCCTGAGCTGCACAAGAGGACATTTTAAAGTCGGGCTTATAATGTCATGATGACCCGTTGACACGCATCACATGTTAAACAGATCCACAGAGGTGAGATTAAACAGCCGCAGCACACAGATGGACAGCTGACGTCTCACAGGTGCAGGAGATTATTTATATTTAAGCTTTTTAGATATTGGTATATTCTGCATATGGACTTCAGTCATATACACACAAATATTTTCATCACTCCATGTTAAATATGTGTTTTAATCATATCTTGGTGAACAATCCCCGAGGCGACGACTTCTCTCACTAGAATGTTTCATGTTTGGTATTTTAGAAACTAAAAATAGTTTAATAAAAGTCATAAAGTTGGTAAAATGATGTTTTACACTCACTATTGTCTGTGTGTACTCATTGAGCTTCTTATCGTCGTAGTTTCTGTTTGCCTTCTTCAGCAGGTCTGACAGGAAACCCTGAGGAGAAAATAAAACTAAAACAGTCAGAAATTAAACAAGCTACGTTCATTTATAACAGTTTTAGTAGGATTATTAAAGTTACTGTTTTTAGAAGGTCAGATTTTGTTTCTACATGATGAAACTGGAGTGTGGAAATGTTTATTTTCAGAGTAGATCAGTCACTGCAACAGTTAAAGCTAAATAAAATTAATTATATTAAATACCCATTTTAAAACATTCTCTGTCATTAAATTACAACTATGGCATTTTTATCCAAAATTGCTAAATCTGTGCTGTTTCTATGAAATAGTTTCTCCATATCAGCAGTAGCTCGTTTGCAATTAGTCTCTGTGTGGGCGGAACCGTTGGGGCTGAGGATAACCCCGCCCCTTTCCCTGTTGCTAAGAGACCTCAGTTTATGCTAGCGCTATAAGCCCGCCCAATGCATTTCATACATCACTAAAACATTCTTTTTCAAATTAATACTGAGTTACAGCAATTTAAAAGCAGAAATACTCAAACATGAAATTTTTGGCTTAATTTTCTAAAGATACTTCCTCTATTATCAGAAAAATGTTACAAGAACATGTTAACAACATAAAAAACACAAATTTCATTGGAGCGGGTCTTTAAAATGATTCACTCTTCTCTTTTTTATAAAAAAATTACTCACACAATTCAATTCAGTCCACCTTAAACTCACAACACAGATCCTGAACACAGATCCTGAACATAGATCCTGAACACAGACCCTGAACATAGATCCTGAACACAGATCCTGAACACAGATCCTGAACATAGATCCTGAACACAGACCCTGAACACAGACCCTGAACACAGATCCTGAACACAGACCCTGAACACAGACCCTGAACACAGACCCTGAACACAGACCCTGAACACAGACCCTGAACATAGACCCTGAACACAGCCCCTGAACACAGACCCTGAACACAGATCCTGAACACAGATCCTGAACATAGATCCTGAACACAGATCCTGAACACAGACCCTGAACACAGATCCTGAACACAGATCCTGAACACAGATCCTGAACACAGATCCTGAACACAGATCCTGAACACAGACCCTGAACACAGACCCTGAACACAGATCCTGAACACAGACCCTGAACACAGACCCTGAACACAGACAATGAAAACACAGACCCTGAACACAGACCCTGAACATAGACCCTGAACACAGCCCCTGAACACAGACCCTGAACATAGATCCTGAACATAGATCCTGAACACAGACCCTGAACACAGACCCTGAACACAGACCCTGAACACAGATCCTGAACACAGACCCTGAACACAGACCCTGAACACAGATCCTGAACACAGATCCTGAACATAGATCCTGAACACAGATCCTGAACACAGACCCTGAACACAGACCCTGAACACAGATCCTGAGCACAGATCCTGAACACAGACCTTGAACACAGACCCTGAACACAGATCCTGAACACAGACCCTGAACACAGACCCTGAACACAGATCCTGAACACAGATCCTGAACATAGATCCTGAACACAGACCCTGAACATAGATCCTGAACACAGATCCTGAACACAGACCCTGAACACAGACCCTGAACACAGACCCTGAACACAGATCCTGAACACAGATCCTGAACACAGACCCTGAACACAGACCCTGAACACAGACCCTGAACATAGATCCTGAACACAGACCCTGAAGATAGATCCAGTTTGTCTGAATGTTTCCTCATCAGCTCATATTTCTGCCTCTGGCATCGTATTTTGGGACCTTCTTACTTCATCTTACATGACTGAGATTTAATGATCCTGTACAGAATGAACTAAAATGAACATGTTCCTTTTGAATAGTTGTTTATTACCTTCAGCTCATTTGACTCAATATATCCACTACGATCGGTGTCGTACCTCCGCCAGGCCTGCAGGACAAACACAAGAACATGAAGTTCATAACAACTCACTTCTGTTCACGTTTGTTAAACCTCGTATGAAAGAAACAACTATAACATCAGTAACTCTCTCCCTGCTGTGGAAGGCTGAGCTGCATCTATAATGTATGATGTTCTGAGAATAGCTTTACCTCTCAGAGCCTGAACATCACAAAGTCCTGCTAAAACTGTGTTTCACTCGTTTCTCTCCACTCACTTTAATATCAAATACACTGTGTTGTTTTATCACTATGAATTGTTGATCATTTAATATTCAAACCCAGAAAAAGAAAAACATTTTTATTCAAACATCCCCGTATTTTAAGGATTTATTGTTTAGTTGTTGTTTAGTCATCTAAGCTCATTAATATGTCAATAATTCTATTTATGGACATATTATTTTATTTATTATTACTGTATATGACTGTTATGACAGTAAACAGACGTCTCAACTTGGCAGCAAAACCAAAGAAATTATCGAGCAGCTGAACACGAGTCCCTCAGGACCAACAGTGAAGGAAACGCTAGCTTCAAGCATCTGTGAGACATTTTACAGCTCAGTAACGTTCACCAGAAACTTCCAAAGAATTCAAAAATGAAGGAAAGGAGTACATTGTGTAAACTGACTTCTGATGCATATGAAAGCTTGATGAGCAAATCTAATGTAAAGAGTAATTTATGAGCAGGATATGCACAATAATAACAAAACAAATGTGAAAATACACAAACTTACATCCATGAATTCAGAACTGGATCTAACAAACTCTCTGAAGCAGAGCAGGAAGTTTTCTTCTGTGGGCAGAATCTGAGCCAACTGCAACGATAGATGAGAATAATTTTAATTTACATTTTAAATGTTAAAACGAAATGAAACATTTAGTTTGTATCTACACAGTTTGCTGCAGTGTCTCCAGCTGGTTCAGAAACACAGATTAACACAACGAAGCTGTTTTCTCACCTCTGACATTTCAATTCTACCATCAGCGTTCTTGTCAAAGTTGTCCATAAACTCCTTCATCTTCTCTTTGAACAAAGCATGTGAAGGATCCTGAAACCACATCAGACATTAAAACACAAATTCAAACTGCTCGATGATATTTTAAATAATCTTAGTTAGATTCTCCTAAAATGTTATTAGTTTAAAAACTTGACATAAATTAGGATTAAATGATCAGATGGAGGATGATGCATCTTTTAAATCCTGTTTCAGGTCTTTGCTGCACAATATGTTATTAATAGTCCAGTATAAAGATTGAACCGAATCAAAAATGTCTTTATTCACTACAAATTAACTCTTTAAGTTATTAATGGTTTAATTTGAACATCAAGTTTTCAGTAATTTACTTACTGAAGTTGGATTTAATACAGTTGTGGTTCTTTTTCTGATCGGAGGTAAAGAGTAAATCTTTATAACGCTGATATTTGTGTTTTACTTGCAGTAAAGGAACATTTTGAAGAGATTTTGTTGATCTGATGCACGAGCGACGTGCACACACTCACCACTCCCGCTCCTCGTCTTGCAGTCTCCAGCTCTGTGAAGAAGTTCTCCAGCTCCTTCCCTTCTATGTAACCGTTTCCTGCAGTGCACCAACACAACTTAATGAGTTTGGCACAAACTCCAATCTGAGATTATAAGCGGCTTCAAGTTTTTATTGACTGTTTAAAAGTTCGATTAAAGACTTAGATATAGAGGAAAGGTTAATAGCGGCTGAGGGTATTTAAATTTTGGAAGCGTAGCCAATCCTTTAGTCCAGCTTTTCACTGAGGACTTTCTCTGTGAATAAACACAAATAATCAGTTTACAAAATCCCGTAAACAAGTTATTTCAGTTTATGAAAACTAGCTTTCAAGGAATGTAGCAAAGATCCTAATTTATATGTTTATTTCTCATATAAAACTGGATTTAACTGTAGCAGGAATGTAAAGATATACATACTGCAGCAGGAGAAAATCACAAAACACAAGAGAGAAGTGTCACTGAAGTGTAAACAGAATAATGAGTGTCTTCTTGCCTGAAAGGGCGGAAGTAAGAAATCAGATTGATGCTTATTAGAGCGTCTTGTCCCTCTGTTTTTATTTGGACTTCTTGTAACACTCATGTGACTCGGGATGATTTATTCATTACAGTTTACTCCACTGGTTCGTCTGTAAGTCACAGATTATGTAGAATATTTGCTTTTTTATCATTAAAGCCAGTCCCACCTGTCACCAGTCGGAGATTTGAACTTTGAATTTATTAGAGATTAAATTTAGATTTTTATGATGTTCCAAATAATGAGCTGCAGAAGTCTTCATGTCTTCTCATTTCCTTTAATTTGCACAATGTGCCTCGTTAGAACTTCCCGTCTGAACACAAGATGAAGACTGTAGGGGGCACCCGCCCCCCCACCATCACCCCCACCCGCCCCCCCGAGGGGCATGGTTTCCCCATTTGTTTCTTCAGCCGTGTAAATATTGTAGGGCTGACAGTTTGAATGCTGCAACTCGGACTCGGCTCCACAATATTTAAGGAACAAAATCACGATTCTGTGGTGAAAAGACAACGAGTGTCACCTTAAATCATCCGGGATAGCAAAAGACTGATCAGTTACTTGAGTATATTTTAGTTCAGATCTTCTGTAGAAAGGTTGTCAACAAATACTATCTTCCATGTTTTATAGATCTTTGAATGACCTCAGTTTAAAGAAACAGAGTTTAGACCAAACAGATGAGCTTGGAGGGAACCACGGTAACAAAGTGGATTTCAGGTGCGTTAAAAAAAAACAATAATCTGAAAAATGTCACAAACACTCTTTTTAAAGACTTTTATATCACCATCACTTCTGAATTTAATGATTATTTTGGCAGAAATATGACATTTTGACTGTGAATCAAACTGAATAAAAAATACTACAGATTTCCAACTTGTACAAAGTTTCACATGATCAGTTTAAATCCAGTTAGAACTAATCTGGTTCCTTGGATTGAGGTTGTTCAAACAGTTTTCTATTCCAGTTAAGATATTCATTATTTACAACTTTTTCACATAACCAGATCAAAAGATCTGAACTACTGCTTTAACACTTGACAACATAAATGTGCAACAGAAGAAGTCAAAACAACTGGAAATCACTTTCTTTTTTATCTGTTTTGGACTGAATCACGGAAGGTAACTGAAATATCTCTGACTGAAAGAGTGAAAATAATCTATGATGAAATACGTGTGAGCTGTAATCCTGTGACTTGTAAAGCCCACAGAAATAACTGCGTTATCAGTTCATCGGGGCTTGCTGCCAGAGTTTAGCTGCTATCCAAATCTGAGCCATCACATGTTGCGCACCACTGCACACAGAGCAGATGAAGTCCCTAAACATTTACACACACAGCTCAGCTACTGCTTGCTCAACAGCACCTCAAAAATCAAGTCAGCTATCCAACACATGACTGAAAATGACATAAATGCTAATGTGACTCAAAAGTGTGACGGAGCGTCTCGTTCCCACATGGCAAAAAAATCTCTCACATCAGTTTTCTTTAAATAAAGTCGTGTTGTTTAAATAAACATTCAGATTTTTCATGTATTAACCAGCGAGGTCACCGTATGGAGAAGTAGTGTGATCAGGATTCTTTAGAAAGACTAGAAACAATTACCTGTTTGGAGAAATGGAGGTTAATCCAGACTGCAATGACAATCTAATGGTTTCTCTGAGTGGGGCCAAGATTAAAGTGGATTACGGCTGTTGTAAAACAACACTGATCTAAAAGATTTCATAGTAGCTCAAACACAAGCTTTTAAAACAAACATTTACATCCTGATTTATTTTATATATAGCTAATTTTCAACTGTAGCACTTCTGGAGAAGCAAAGGGTCTTTCCTGTAGGAACTTCAGAATATTTCAATCAGAATAATAATGAAATGTAAACTGACTTCAGGATTAAGGTTTATAAATTAGCACTATATTGCTGTTGTTTTCAATGGGATTAACCTGATTAAGAACTGCTCAAACTAGCAGTTAGCTTGTTAATCTGGTCAGGACTAGTTGTTTAAATATTTATCAACAGCAGATATTAAGTGTTCATAACCTTTCCACAGAATTCTTCAAATGATTGAACTGTTCAATGTATCCATTGAAATATAGAGATACAAGCTTTAGTTCACGTGCAACCTTCAAACTGATTAGAAGTGTCTGTCCAGCATAATAAACATGATTTAATTTATGTCCAAATAAATAAAAGCACATTTTAATTTCTGATCTTTTTGCAAAACATGATGATTTGGGAACTCCGTGTGAAGCGAAATAAAGTTGAATGTATTTTCTGCAGGTGAAACAGAGGTAAAAATCTGTCATTTGAGCCATTTTCTTATTAAAAATGTAACTTCTGCAACTGAGCAGTAAGAAAAGGATTATTTAAAACAATCACTGCAGCTGTCATGTGATCTACCAGGCTCAAATATTGACTATTATCAATTGTCAAATGTTTAAATAAGATGCAACGGCTGCGTTAACTCCTATTACATAACAGGAAACACATCTCATCTTCCCACAATATGGTTTAGATTTGCATTTTAAGCTAAATAAAACAAAAACAATCCAGATAAAATAAAAATCTGATCAAGGCTAAAACAAACCCAACCCATGATTTTGGGATAAAATATGGTGCATACAGTCATTTACATTGAGGCTGGATTGTGGGAAATACGATCAACGTGTATCTTTAGATGAAAAAGCTGTTGAGTTTATAGGGCAGGGTTTGGAAAGGGTTTAACAGTACTGGTCAGAGGATCTTCTGGATGGCATGAAAAAATAATCCTTATTGAAGTTGCTATATGAAAATCGGTTAAGCTGGAGTGGTTTGTACAGATAGAGGGACGAATGATGGCAGAGCTCAGCTGTTTAACGATCAGGGCGTTTACGCTGATGGCACATTACAGTTTAACTGTGTACGTGGAATTGTATCTTCATTCATGTTAGAATTGTCCTTCAATTACTTTCAGATGATTCAAATTCCACTTGATTTATTCACGTAAAGGCTGTGATTATTAAATTACTGATTGAGTCAAAATCCACAGATTGTGCATTTATAAAAGTATTAACCATCAATTCACACAGAAAGACAACTGTTAAAATAATTTAATATAAATTAACCAAAACCATATAAAACTAATTCATATTTAGTTCAGTGTAAATATTTGCATTAAAATAAACTGTTTTTCTGGTTTAAAACGATTTCCCACACAAACACACACACGTGCCACACCCTCTTCAGTCCATTTACAGTAAATTCAAAAACCCAATCCAGTAAGATTAACATCCTTCCACTCTACCGTCCTCCATCTCTCACCTCTGCCTCTTTGCCTCTATCTATTCACTCATCCTCCTCTTCATCCATCTACATTTCTCCCTCCCCTCCTCTTCCTGTCATTTCCACCTCTCTCATTCTTTCTCTTTTTTTCTCATCCTCTCCTCTTCTTGTTCTCTGTCATCTTTTATCCTCATTCTAATGAAGTATTAGTTACTATATTTAACTCGAGGAGAAAGACCTGTGTTACATTCAAAGAACTGATCAGAACATAAAGACATCAAACTGCAAGAAGATTTTTATATTTTGTTTAAGAAAACACATTAGTTTAAATATTTAGATATATTTAGATTTAGATATAAATCACCCCCACGCAGCACTGACTTCAGATTAGAAGCACAGTATGACTGAGACCTACTTACAGTTTTAACTTGATTTCAGAGATTATGATAGAAAATCTCCCAGACACGTGCGCAAATACATCAAATAAATACACACAAAAATAAATAAAAGAAACAAAAAGAGATGAAACATTAATAATGCATCAAATAAATTTCAGTTTCTCTAACTGAATTAATTGACACCGGTTCACTGACCGTCTGAATCAAAATGTTTCCAGACGTCGATGAACTGCGCCGCGGTGAGTTCGGCCAGGTGAAGGTGGGGCAGCTGCTGCGCCTGAGTTGCCATGTCTGCTGCTTCTCCCTCCTTTAGCTCGTCTGTAGTAGCGAGTTGAAATAAACTTTTCCCCTGCAGAGCTCCTTAGATCTGTGAGCAGAACCTCCTCAGCCGGAGCTTTTAAACCACCAGCGGTGACTGCGCTTCTCCTGCCCGCCGCACGGGGGCGCATCTACCGTTTAAAACAGCCTGGAAGTTGAAGGTTAAAGATATGAAAAAAAAGACTCAACTATGCTTTGAGTAAGTGGAACCGCGTGCATAATCTATATAAATCTTCTATTGTGCTTCATTTGGAATAAAATGTCATCAAACTGTTGATTCTACAGAGAGGTGCCCTGCTGAGTACTTCTGTCACCCTGAGTAGAACCTTCAGATAAAACCTAAATCATTTACATATCTCTCATCCCAGGCTCCATTAAACTACAATAAAAAGTAAATGTACATGTCATGTTCCAGGATTGACTTGAATACCATCTGCTGAGTTTTGAGTTGAATAATTAGCTACATTTCTGCACTCTTCCCAGTTACTTTAACGTCCTTCAGCTTTTCACCTCTTTTATTTTTCCTCTGAGCCTCTGCGGGTCAGAGAAGCACTCAGTCTTCTTGGCGTAAATCTAACAAGCTGCAGGGTTTTTTTTGAATGGCTACAAAATCAGCAAAAAGCTTTGGCTCATTTTGCAGGATGCACTTCTTCTTCTCATCTGCCTCTGCTGTTTGGACCTCACAAGGTGCTGTGATGGATGGTGGAGGAACAAAAAGGGAGGATCAGAAGAAGGAGATGATACTTTATCACCTCCCTGCAGAGCTGCAGGTTGTTGATCCGAAAGAAAAAGATAAAGGAAAACAGGGAGTTTAAGGGTGCAGACAATAGTTGTGTGTATGCGAGTTTATTTTGTGAAGAATAAGTTCATACAGACAAATATTCTGCATATTTATGCAAAAGCCAGAAAAAGCTGAAAGAAATTTGGAACTCCTTCTCATAAATCCTGAACTATATGAATAACAATTAGACAGTTTATAGGATTTGTTTGCAGAAGTCTGAACTCTCTCGGTTGAACGGTGAAGGCATGAATGACGGTATGAATAATGAAGATTTTTAGGAGATGAGAAGGAAAATGATGGACAGGGAGGCAAACGTTAATGAACCAGTCTGATGGAGAAGTGCCACCTGGATATGAACCTTCATTCTTACTTAATGAACACGCAGACGTGTCCGATCACAAAGGCAAATATTCACGCACACATTATGAATAATTAGGAGCGCTGTGCTGTGCTGTGCGTGCAGGCAAACCTTCAGTGGATCACAGATCGTAGATAATCATGCAATCCTGCTAATGGTGCATTAAACACAATGTGAAATGTAGATTAGTTAAAGTGGCATAATGCTGATAGTTAAGTAAAATCAGTGTGATGAAATGCTGCAGGTGTGTAAGAGGCTTTTCATTTCACTTCATTTTCTGAAAAGCAACAACAGCAAAAGCATCTTTGGTTTTATGTAGAATTAAGCAGGATCAAGAGTGTGAATCCTATTGAGTTCATGCATTAAAAGAACGGATTAGTTTTAAATAAATTATTGACAATCTATATAGCTTAGTGCTCCTGTATATATAAAAATGCATAGGTAAATATTTGATTACATCTGTCATGCATCTTTAAAGTTTCAATTGATGCAAATTACAGTTTGTAATCTGAAGTGTTCAGACTTTTACACATGAGAATGAAACAACCGTTTCAGTGGTACAAGTCAGAAAAGAGACTCAGCTGAAATCCCTCAGCTATTCCTGGCTAAATGCTTCCTTATTGTATTATTAATGAGAACACCAATAAGAGATCCATAAACACACCTTAAACAAAAAAGACATGAGATTTAAAAGATGTGCACCATTAAATATTGGAAGTGGTCTCAGGAATCATCGGTCATGTGACCAAAATACTTTAACTGCTGGTTAAGTTTGTAAACTATTAACATGATCCAAATCCCCCACAGCCTGGAGGAGAGACTCCTGTTCAAGTAACTTTTAAATGTAAAGGTTTATGAAGGTTTTTCCACTGATGTGAAACATCATCAAGAACCAGGAGAGTTTCCAGATGGAGTTCATTATGTTTAATATCTTCCTTGTTTCTTCCAACAGATTCTGGTTATCTTACAGTCACTAAACCCCAAAGTTATTTTTGTTTTGTCATACAGCTTGAAATCCTGACCCTAATATTAGCTCACACATTGACAATAATCCAACAAAAGTGGAAACTCCAGAGTAGCTGCGAACACAAGGAGAGTTCATGCAAAGCTGTGCAAGGTTTATGTGATAAGACACTTCTGTTTGAGGAGAAATTGTGGGGGAAGGAGTGTTTTTATGAAATTGTTGTGTCTTCTGCAACACAAATGCTTCATCTGCAGCTGTGTGACTGTTTTACTGGCTCAAACGTGGCCTCTGGCTTTTCTCTGCACAGTGAAAGAAAGTCAGCAGCTAAATTAAAATGAGCAACTACAGCCAGTGAGAAGCACTGATGTTGCAATGCCACAAATGGATGCTGCCTTGTGGCTGATGTCTTTCACAAATAAATCTCTGAGACGTTCACAGCAGCTCCATAATGTTTGTGCTCAGTCAGTTACCTTCAGTGTTACAGGCTGTTTTTTTCTTGTACAGGATCAAACAGCAACAATGAGACGACCTACCTGACAGGCGTTAAATATACTTCACCTGATATATACTGAAGTATGTGTGATAAAACAAAAAAACAAGCAGGATAAAGGTTCAGAGAGATCGTTAAAAGTTCTGAGTAGAGTGATGGACTGAATCACAACAACTGTGAGATGAAGTGAGCCATCAACATTCTGGGCGGGGCTGAGGGTGCGCGTAAATCTGTGAAAAACTGGAGAAACTACTGCTGCAGGTAAAGGTGGAGGTAAAAGAGTGCAGGCAGAAATCTGTGAAGAACAAAGCCGCATGGACACTTCAAACAAAAAATATACTTATAGTTTTATTTCCAGCCTTAAATTGGTGAATATTTTTGCATTATTTGAGTGATTTTATAATAATCCCCAGTTTTTATTAGTACTTTTTTAAGTAACTTCAAAGGCGAAGAAATTAGGATAATCTGTGAAATTCACATCCTGTGATGAATATGAGGCAGAAGGAAACATTTACACTGTAGTTACATCAACGGCAACAATGCAACAACTGTCTCATCGATGTGTTGTTTGTTTCTGCTTGTTACAAGTAAGAAATACAAGCTATAGATGCACCAGTTGCATGGAAAAGCAGGACATAGTGTAACATTACACTGTGGTAGTTTTAAAAGATGTTTTCAGTCGCTGTCTTGTTATGATTTGGGACTCAAATCTTCTCCGGTCAGTTTGTTTTTTCCATTTTCACACATGTGATAACAGCAGAGGGACAAAGGAAGCTTTTTGAATATGTCAGCACATCTAGAAGTTAAATCAGCAGGTCACTAAAAGGTCATTTACAGCTTATGTCAATAGATAACTTCAATTTTAAATGTCCAGGAGGTTAATCAGTCATTTCTGCATGAATGATGCAGTGACTCTTCTCATCTATCTTCATCATGCTGTCTGATCTTTAACTTCATCATCAGCAAACCTCCAACACACTTTATGTCTATTTCAGTTACAAATTTCAACAGAAATGCATCACTGGAATAAAAATTTACACCAAGTGTGTCCTTGTTGATGCGATGTTTCTGAATTATGCAGACTGAATAATTACATGCTCAACAGAACAATAACAACTAAACTGTTGGTGAAAATGAAAATCACAGTGGGATTATCTGTGTGGAAGAGCACATTTACAATAAATTAGCCTCTCTGGGTTTCTCTCTGCCAGAAAATGTGCTCTTGTGTTAATATGGCTGAGCAGCACTCAGGATGTGAGTGTACAGTGTGTGTAAATTAGAGTGGCATGTTGCCTCATCGCTGTAATCAGACAGTTTTTATCAGATGAACACTGTGGACAGAGTGATTACAACGTTGTCATCAGAGATGAAACATATCAGAGTGGCTGGATGCTGAAAACAGATGAGATGAATCCAGTTTGGAGGTCTGTGTGGCAGATTGTGCTGCAGTTTTCTTCTGCACAACACTACAAGAGATAAACATCTACAATGACATTAAACTGCATCATCGGTTCTCGTCATGTGTTCAGGCAACATACATGTAACCGCGGGAGCGACAGGAGCTCAGTGCAAACAAACGCTGATTCTTAACTCCCAGTTTCACACCACAGAGTCGTGTCTTTCCTGTGGTTTGTTGAGCATTTGGGGGAGGAAAGCATCCCCCTGCAGGCAAACAGGACCGTTCAGTCTCCCCCGTCCACGGGGAGCAATTAAGATTCAGCACTACTTGAGCTCGCAACTGCAGAAACAACTCCACCATGAGGAGTATCGCCACCTGAGAAGTAAAAAAAAAAATTCTCCACATGATACAAGAGCTAATCTTCATGTAGCACTGGGGTATACTTTATATATAAGGAGGAAAAAACTAGAGGAACTTCATACAGGAAGACAAGAAACTAAAGGTCAGCTTGTGAGATCAGAAGACTTCATCTGTTCAATAAGAATACATCCAGCGAAGCTCAGAGACACTGCAGATATTTACTGTGCACAGTCAGTTCTGCAACCTCAAAACAACAACAAGCACACACTCATGCTTAGAACCCTGGTTTTGGTCTGAAGGGAGAAGTTGCAGAAAGGTGTCAAACCCAGGACTGCACCACTGTGCGGATTGTGTGAATCTTTGTGTTTTGGGGTCATATATCTGTTAACGGTGCGTATTGCTGCCCTAACTTGCAGTGTAGAAGAATAAAAGTGAAATGTGAATCATAGTGGGAGTGTTGTTCCATTTTCAGCTGTGAGCACACGTCACAACTGATTTAAAGGCTCATGTCACACCCCAGTCTGTGCCCACCACCCTTCATCATCAATGATTTGAAGAGAAGAAATATGAATGTGGATCACACGCATGGAGGGGCAAAGTCTCCAGGGGGTGCAGCGATGTAATGAATCACAGTTGGGTGACAGGCTTCTGTATACGAGAGCATGGAAGTGCAACAAGCTCTCCTACAGGCAAATATAAAACCTGAACAAACACGTCATCAGATGGAGGTTTACTGTACTCACATGACGAGGTGGTGGCATCCAGCGATATGTGTCCCCACGGTCTGAATCCTAACCTTTACCCAAGACGAGTATTAGACAATTAAACGAAACTGGAGAAGGTGAATGACAAAATAAAACTAGATAGAAAGTGTTAAAATAATAGAATCAAAAAGAATCACGTGGCGAAACAATCTGCAGCACAGAAACTCTTTGCATCTCCATATTTAAGACTTTGACTCCACATTAGTGTCTCAAACAAATTCTGTTCATTTAAAAGAAGAGTTTCATCACGTTTTCTAGACTTTCTGATTCTTAAGAGGGAATCTTAAAAAAGCAAATCCAAAGACAACAGCACCTGTGCAGTAAATGTGAAAGTATTCTGCACATTTTTTATAATCAGACCACATAAGTAAGGATTAGAACGGGAGCTAAATTGTGTTATTCTGAGGAATAAACAGAGACAGACGTTTGATTTTCACACCAGAGGAGGTTGATTGGTCATTTTTGTTGACTGTGTAAAAAAAAAGCTTACCAAACAGGAAGATTTGCAAAGTCCTTCACCTAAATCCCAGCAGCCTCCTTCACTGTGTCCCCAACTTCATATGGAATTAAAATTTTTAACTTAAATGACAGACGGATTATCTTAACTCTGTTTAAAACCGACTGAATTCTACATTCTCCTTCAGTAAATCCTAAAGGATTAATGTAAGATTCCCAAAAGCAGCTGTGCATTAAAGGATTCTCACACAGCAGGTTACTGTAAGTTTTATTTCAGACATTTTACAGAAAAGTTTAATTTAAGTTACATCATAATTGCATTGGATTTTAAACTCAGAGCTTTGCTTTGATTTATTTGTGTGTTGTTATACGTCAACAATTTGTATTTTCCCGTTTTATTGTTGCAGAAGTTTCAGTGAGTGTTCGGAGCTCAGAAGTCGTTGCTTTGGGTCATCAGTTTGAAAATCCCTCAGCTGTGACAGCAACTAGAAGCTGCTCAGCCATGAATGTTAACACTCATTTATTTATTTATTCTTCATGTGTTTGTATACATCGTGAATTATTTGCTTGCATCCACCTCACCAGATGTGCTGCGGCTTGTATATCACTTCCTATTCAGAAGTCGATCTCTGTTCTGTCTGTTCAGATGATCCATCTTGTGTGTGTGTGTGTGGGGGGGGGCTTGTTTTTCTGACCTCCTGAGGACCAGTTTCCTGACTTTTACTATCTTTCTGGGGTCCGAGGGTTCTTGTGGGGACTGAAGCCTGGTCCCCATGAGGGGGACTCCCCTTTTTAGGGTTAGGGGTTAGGTTTATAGGTATGGTGTGAATAGAGTTTTAGTTAGTCTTAGGGTTAGTTATAGATCAGTAATGGTTAAGGTTAGGAAAAGGGTTTGGGTTAGGTATAAATCTAGTTACTAAAATCAATGGAAGTCAATGGACGGTCCCCATAAGGATAACAAAACACACTTGTGTGTGTGTGTGTGTGTGTGTGTGTGTGTGTGTGTGTGTGTGTGTGTGTGTGTGTGTGTGTGTGTGTGTGTGTGTGTGTGTGTGTGTGTGTGTGATGGTGGGGGGTTGTTATAGCTGTCAGACTGCAGCTGTGGGAGGAGAAAGGAGGAGAGAGCGACTCGTTAACATCATGGCGGCGTAGCTGTGACAGAGAGCAGATGTTCAGTGTGATTGCTTAGTGTTGTGTTTATTTCTATTCACCTTCTCATCTCATTGAAGACAAAACTCAGCTGTCATCGTCAACATTTATCCTGGGCAACAACAAACCATCCAACTCTTTGAAGGCTCCCCATTTATTCCCCACATAGAAACTAGTTTATTGCGTATTTTATGAGTCTCTGCAGAATCAAGTCCATTTTGCATCCAAATAATTCAAACAACATGAGTTTCAAGTTACATTTCAGGGATCAGTTCCAAAGTAAATGTCTAATAAATCATTGCTGATGTTACAAGATTGCAGAATTAATATCAGAAAATTATCAAAGTAATTGAGACGTATTTCTCCAGGGTTGTCGCTTTATCAAGGCTGCAGATATTAAAAGGACCAAATCTTTCTTTTCTTTAAAAATCACACAGGATCTGAGCATCTGCTTCATCGTGACAGTGTCATAAACGGACCAACTAACTTGAAACATGTTCGCTGAAGTGAATATTTTTAGATACAACGGCTCTGTGAAACAGACAGGTTTGACATGATAAACCATGTATGAAGAATGCAGCATTTTTACTCCAACAGAGTTTCTTTTTGTTGTTGCAACAGCCAGAAACCAGTCGTTTTTAAAATGGTTAGAAGATTTTTTTTTTCCAAAAGTAGTAATATCAACAGAAACAACAGAAACCTGACACTCAGCTTTATGATTTTTCTTACTCTTCTGATTTCACATTATCAATATTTTGCATGTTTAACGCTGAAATTCAGAGACACTAACATGCAGGATTTTCTGTATTTTTCCTATTTCTTGTAGCTACAAGCCTTTTTACTTTTTAATCCCAAACCATGTATTATTGTTCTTTCTCAAGTCTCAGAGGGCAAATTGTTGTATTTCCTAGAAATAAACTGAACTATCTTTACAAATATGTGTTTTTGTATTTAATTCAGGTTACAGAGTGGTCTAAACCACATAGTTTGATAGAGATGTTGATTCAGAACAGTGAAATCATTCACATACACACAGAGACACTTAAACCTCACCACAAATTACATTATAATATAAAACAAAACAACAAACATAAGTCTAGTACTTCACTTCTCCTTTTTATTATACAGTTTGTGTGTCACACAGCTTACAAGTTTATGGAACAGTAAATCCTACCATATGGATTTTACAGTTTATAATCCTCTACATGTTTGATGCTACTGAGCATCAAATCCCAATCACGCTCATCTATATCTTGTTTTCTTCATAAAGCATGACAATTCATTTTCGTTAATAGAAAAATTCATTTGAATGACTTTATAAATAATTTTTACAGCATTGCACATCAAGTATTTTCGTTCGTGCCCCTTTAAGAGCGACTCTACCCACTTTGCTTTGCGCATGCGTTTTAGTTGTTTCTAATCACGTGATCTAGCTGTTCAGTTTCCTGGTACCTATTTAGTTCGGTGAGTTTCTTCTCGGTGTTTTCAGGTTGTTTTGTGTCTTTGCAGCAGACTGCTGAGAGACAGAAACATCTGTTTGGTTGATTAAAAGTTTTTACAGAAAATATGCAGGAAATTTACGGACTTTAAGCGCCGTGTTTGAAGAAGTGTTCATTTAGGATCAACCTTAATGTTACAAAAGTGTTTTAATGATTGTTCTTACCACCAATCGCAGCATGTAGCTGTATTTACTTTGTTTTCTAATCTTAACACAGTAATTATTTCATTTCCTTGTCGTTTTTATCTTACACAAACTGATTCTGAATCAGATTTAATGAGGTTTTGTCTGCTCACAGAAAATGGTTCAGAATGAAACATTGTTACTTTGAAAGTGACAAATATCACTAAAGCGGTTTAATCAGTGATATTCAAAAAGTTTGTCATCAAATCGTCTCTGAATAAAAACAATGCTGTTCAAAGAATAAACAGCATTAAAATATGATTTATATGCTGCTGAAGCTTTAACAAATGTAAGTGTTCAGTTTTATTTTCTATAAATTATTATGGATTGCTGATTTTGTCTAATTACTTTTAGAGGGAAAATAAGAAATGACAAACAGCCTGTTCTTGAGTTTTTAATTTTGTATTTTACTGTTTTTACAGCAGCAGAAGTTGAATACTTCAATATAATAATTTTAACTGGAAAGTTCATGAAGTAACTTTGATGAGCCTGCCACCATGTGTGTGAGTGAGAAACCTTCAGCCAATCAGAAAGCTGCATTCTCCTGTCACGGTGTGTGTGACAGGTGCTCAAAATGGGAGAAAAACGCTGAAAGAGTCAAATTAATGATAATTTCAGAGATTATTATATAGGGTTACAATAGGGTTGTGGTATTTAATGGATGCTATTGCCATGGTAACCCAAAATTTACTGTAGACATGATAGTACACTTCTCCTGAACAAGCTGATCACTTTGACGTGCCTCGCGTGCACACTGTGTCTGCTGTGAGCTGACTGGGTGAGGTTTGATGGTGAATGGCGTTTCCATGGTGATATGGTAGAAAATATAAAAAAGACACTTCAGTATGTGACAGATACCTAACGACCAGATGAAAACTGAGACCGTGTCTGTAGGTGAAAGTATGTTGACACAATAACCTCTAGAAAACAATCAAGTTTTGACCCGTTTTTGGAGCATTTTACATTTACTTTCAATAAGTGGCAGTGTTTTCTATGAATACCGTTGCCATGGCAACGGGAAACGCCACAGAGTCATGATAGTGCACATCTGTTGACTAACCCGGTCAGTTTGATGTATTATACACATAACATCTGGTGGTTTGTGCTGTGGGGTATTTCAGGTGTGGTTTTTGGTGTGTTGCATCGCCATGGTAACACGGATTGCCAATAAAAGTCATTCCAATCATCCCATGACCGCGCCAGACATTTTGATGTAAGATAGGTGTGGATGCCTCTTTTCTGTTTGAGTCACATTAACGTCCACGGAGGAATAATAACAAGTTGCTTGACAATCCATCCAAATGGCTTTAATCCAATTAAATAACCAATTTGTTGATTATTCTGGGATAATGAGACTTAAATTTTTACGTTGCAGCATGCAGTGAAAATCTTTTAGCTGTGACGGAGTCTTCTTCACTGTCACTACAGAGAGCAGGTAGCTGTGATGCACAGCTGCGCTGCTTATCACAACGATCCACCGCACATTACTGATGAATTCTGCCGTCATTAGCTGTAGTGCGCTGCCATTTATCACCGAGTCACTGCAGACTAATCAAGACGTGACCCAGAAATACCCTCTTCTGCCCACGTCGCCAATTAAATTGTGCACACAAGCAGAGTGCTCGCTGCAGTAATTTAATTCTTACCGTAAATCTGAAACTGCTCTGTAAGTACTTGGACTGAAAAACGTCATTTAAGCACAATATGATGGCGTTTTCTTCGGCCTAGTTAAAGGTCAACTCAGATTGACCTGAGACCATCTCTCTGATGTTGTGCACAAAGAACAAATTAATGATAGAACTGTTGGTGAAACTGAAGCAGTTCAGAGTCTTTTAATTGTATAATTTGTAGCTTCTGAGGTAAAAACTCAAATCTACCGTCGTGTGTTTAAATTAAAAGTTTCAGAGTTGAACTTCTCTTGCTGAAGATGAAATGTGCTTGTCATTTGTAATCATGTCACTTAAATGTTAAACTTCCTGTTGCATTGCATCAAAACGCAGCATCTGATCCATGTTTGAATATTATTTCTCCACTTCTTCGTGTTGGTCTTCTCCAGCAGGATGAGTTCTGGTAATGGCGCCAGGAGGAAAGTCAGCAAGCAGCAGCACTTCTGCAGCTCGGTGGCGTCTGATCCTGAAACACAAGAAGAAATACGAGCTCTGTTTAGTAAAGTTAGGACCTACGTGAAGCCGTCCGGTGAGGTATGGAGCATCCCCGAACCAAACACTGCTCTCAGACACCCGGCGGAGGAGCACAAGCACCTGCAGGAGCTGAAGGTGTCTCTGAACGCAGTAAAGAACCAGCTCAGTGATAAAAACATTCAAGTGTGGCACCAGCACACCAACTCAACCAATCGGGCGGGGAAGGTGATCGCTGCTGTTCGCTCTGCTGCAAACGCAGAGATCTGCACTCAGGCCTGGTGCAAGTTCTACGAGATCCTGGGAAGCTTTAACCTTCTCCCAGAGGAGGCGCTTCAGAACGGCGAGCTGAACTCGGTGCATCTGTGTGAAGCTCCCGGCGCTTTTATAACCGCGCTGAACCACTACATGAAAACCAACGAGACGACACGTTACTGTGACTGGAGCTGGGTCGCCAACACTCTGAATCCATACCACGAGGCGAACGGAGGGAGCACCACCATCGTGGATGATCGATTAATCGCCAACACGCTGCCCTGGTGGTTCTTCGGCTCAGATAACACGGGGAACATCATGATCCAGAAACACCTGCTGGACCTGCAGATGTTTGTGTCGAACATGCGCAGAGTGGATCTGGTGACAGCAGACGGGAGTTTTGACTGTCAGGAGAATCCAGATGAACAAGAATCTCTGGTGGCTTCGCTCCATTACTGCGAGGTCACCGCCGCACTGCTGCTCCTGAGCCCCGGCGGCTCCTTCGTACTGAAAATGTTCACGCTGTACGAACACGCCTCCGTCTGTTTACTCTACCTCCTGAACTGCTGTTTCAACTCTGTCAATGTTTTCAAACCAGCAACCAGCAAGTCAGGGAACTCTGAGGTTTACGTTGTGTGTCTGAACTATGACAGCAAAGAGGCTGTGAGGCCGCTGCTCTCAAAACTGATCCGGAATTACGGACCTAGTCTGGCTGACCGAGAGGCCCTGTTCCCCAGCTGTCTCCTCCCCATGTCGTTTGTGAAACAGCACCAGGAGGTGTGCTCATACTTCCACAATCTTCAGGTGGAGACCATCACAGAAAACCTTCAGCTGTTTGAGGGTTTGACATCAGAGCAGAGGCAGCAGCTGGAACACATCAGGAACTGTGTGGTTCACGAGTACCTGCAGCGCTTCCAGGTAGGATGTTTTCACTTCATGCAATCACAGGAAGATCCAGGTTTCAGTGATCTTAGTTTTAGTTTGAATGTCTGATTGTTTCTCTGTAGGTGAGCTTCCTTCCACGCAGTCAGTGGGTTTCTCGTAACACGGTGAGTCCCGCCTGCGTCATGTCGGCGAGCCGAACTCTGGGTCAGAAGAAGCAAACAGGTTCATTCAATGAGCGGCGGGAGCTGCAGACCCTGAGCTGGAGGCAGCGAATCGAGAGGAGCTGCAATGCCGCCTGGATACAGACTCACTACAGTGATGTCAGCGAGACAGGCTGCGTATTAGAGGCACCTCTGGCCAGCTGTTGCACAGATTCATGGTATGTGATTGTGGGTTCTGCGCTTCCTGCAGTCAGAAACTCTCCGTTCTGTGATGGAGGGCTGTTGAACCACTTGAACGAAGCCTTAACGGAAGCAGCTGTAGATTGGACCCTTGTGTCCTCATGTGACCTTTGCCATGCACCTTCCACGGCTTCCATATTATCCAAAGCTGCAGGTTCTGAGGGAGACAAAAAGAAGAAACAGTGTCTGGTGTTTGGCAGCTGCTCCACGTGGGCTGACGGTGAGACTCAAGTTAAAGATTTAACTTTACTTTTCAGTGCAGCGCCTTCACTTCCTCAGAGAAGCTGCATGTTGCTGCATGACGGGGAGCCGCAGTACCAGCAGCAGCTTCTAGGCTGCGTCGTCTTTTCCCTGCAGACCCTGAGCTCTGGTGATGTTCTGCTGCTCCCCGTGTTCTCAGCCCTGACTCGTGTCACTGCAGCCATGGTGCTCTGTCTGCACGCGTGTTTCTGCTCCGTGTCGTACACGTGTCCGCCCCCCTCCGGTGCGGTCGGGACGGTGCTCGTGTGTGTTGGCTTCTGCCCCGAACCCGCTGCCCAGATACTCACGGTTCTGACGAATGTTCAGAGCTGCATGAGTCAGCTGTTAGGAGGAGAGGAGGACTCAGGTAAAGGTGAGAGACAGGTGCTGCAGTTTGTTCCTATGGAGGAACTCCTCACTGGAGGACTGACCGAGTTCCTGTGGAGCATGAACTCTGAAATCATCCAGCAGAAGCTGCATCTTCTCATGCAGTCAGAGCAGTTTAACGAACCGTCGCTCTGAGAGACTCGTTATTGTCTCAGTCTGAGGCCTTTTAGTGCAGATGATGAAAAATCCTGATGAGTTCACAATATTATATGCCGAAATATTAGAAATCTGTTAGCAAACAGTTTAAAATTAATTAATTTCTTTTTATTCTCTGTGAATGAAAAAAGTCTGAAGCTGTCGAGGCATTTAAGTTATATTTACTGTCTTGTTTTCTTTATTCTGTTTGCTTCGCGCATTCATTTAATTTCTTGGCAAAATAATAAAAACACACTGAAATAAGTTCTGAAGCTCTTTGTAATTGCTGTTCTGTAAAAAATGAAGCTGTTTCTCAGTCAGTTTTGTTTAAGCAGAAAATCTATTCATCAATAAATCAGTTTGCTTGATGTCTGATAATGTTTTACTAAAATAATAAAATCCTGTCTTTGAGATGCAGAACTATGACCCTTTTTTTAATGTAATCTTTTTTAGATCATTCAAACAACCAAATCTTTCTTAACCAGTCGTTCATTCTGCACAAAACAATGACCTTTTATTGATTCTGTCTCTAATTAATCTGCTAGAAACATTCTACTTCAATATTTTATCAACATTTCTGCTTTTTGAGCGAGTTGCTTAAAGTTGTTTAAATAAATCAATGATCAAAACAGACTAAAGCTTGTGTGACATTAAAAAATGCTGAATGTTTTTATTTTTTTTGTATTTATAACAGTTTATTTAATCAGTAATGTTTGTTTCAGACAGGTTTCAGTAAATAGATTCAGATTCAGATTGATCTCAATAAAAAGTTCCATCATTTAATCTTATTTTGGATCGTTCTAGCTGTTTATCTGTATCTGGTTTGTTAAATGTTTGTCTGTTCTGTGTTGACTTGTGTAGAATGAATGCAATCTGTTCTCTGATCCGTCTTTTTGTTCTGTTCACATCCATTATGTGTGTGACTCTGCAGGAGTTATAGTTCCATCTGTGGATTAAGTGATCAGATGGTGTGGACTTTGAATGAACCCTAGTTTTTTTTTTTTATTTTATTTTGGGTCAGTTTTACAAATGGTGTAGCATTTAGTCAGTGTTGAAGTCTAGCGTGAGTCTGTTTGTGTTAACAAGTCCTGAACTGACACACATTTCCAGTATGTTTGTTTACAACAGGAGAGAAACAGGGTTTAGATAAATGTGGTTAAAACGACGTGATAATCTGTTTAAATGTTTGGTACTTTCATTTAAAGCTGAATTGTTTTGGGTTTTTTTGGAAAAGTTTCATTATGTAGGTGTGTATGATCATCAAGCCTTGAGTCTGTGGGTTTAAAGGTCATGTGTGAGTTTGAAAGAAGGAAATTTCTCCTGATCATATGAAGATAAACTCATACTGTGAAAGGGCATCGACTCCTGATTTTCCTTCATCATTCAGCTCATTTTGACCCTCCTGTGGCTCAGACGAACACACTGTCCTTTAAAAGCCGACTGCAGGTCTCACAAATAAACCAAAATATGCACGTTAATGCTCTACAGAAACTTGGTTACAGGTTTATATCGCAGCAGAGAGGTTGAGTCATTTTCCTTCACTGTGGAGGCCAGAAAGGAATTCATACCCAATATTTATCATATTAAATTATTTTACCTTTCGTCTTCAGGGATGCACCTCAGCAACCTTCATAATGAAAACAATTTACTGTTAAATCACCTGCTCAACAACATGTTTTTACAATCTGAACAACTCGAACCGCTTCAGATGCAACAACAGAGTTTTCTATACTAAAGCTGTAAAACAGACGAGGGTCTAATCCCACGTCTTATCTCTGTGTCCCGGTTCTGACCCTGTCCTGTCCAAGATGGATGTCTCTTTGTTTGACCTTTTCCACTCAAATCAGTCACTGTTCTGATTTCTGATGGATTATTTTTGAGATGTCACGAGACAACAAGCTTTTCCAAGTCAAACTAATCAAATATATTTTAACTGAATATCTTGAGAAGATGCACTATTTTATCTCAGCGTCACAAGAAGACTCATATCAAATATATATCTAAGTTTGTCCTCTTTAAGTTTCCGTACCCTTTGTTGTCACAAACACTCATCATAATATCTTTGATATATTATAAAGTTTATGATTAGCATCACTGTCGATCTTTAAAGTAAATAGTGTTTGTTGCAAGTGATCATTTTTCGTGTCACGTACAGGAATTTTGATGTTTATGTAAAAGGAATCAGGCAGAGCAGATGAAGCAGTGGCTTTTGAAGACGTGTCTCATTTCATAGTGGAATATTTTAACACTCATCGCATGTGAGTGAATTCGGGGTCACGGGGTGGGCGTGAAGAGGTAACACCAGGAAATGAGTTCCAGCACATGCAGAGTTTCAAAATCAAACTGAAACACGGACTATTTTTAAATTACATCATTTGTTCTTTATTTTATTGTCACTCATAACATTTTACAATATTTTAAAAAATGTTTAAATTGGCTGTTAGTTTTATGAAAATAAACACGAGGACAGGAGGGTGAGTGGTCAGCAACACAGACAAAACACTATTATTAAACGTGTCACCTCTTGTAAATAATTGCAAATTATCTTTAAATAAACCAAAACAAAAGGTGCAACAAAATAGATCCAAAACTTTAAACCGAAAAAAATGTTCATTCACAAGCAGAGAGGCCTCTCATTCACGAGCTCGCTGCCAGAGAACCGATCAATTAATTATCAGAGGTCAAAGATCTCCATGTGACAGAGGACGAGCAGCAGAATGATGCTGTAAGAAACTGTGCAGAAAACATCGAACACAACCGCTGCAGCAGTGACAGTTTCATCACTGTTCTCATTTTGTGTGAAGACAAACACCAGCAGTCCAGAATTTATGACTTATCTGCAAATGAAACAGGAGCAAAACCTCCTTTTTTATTCAATCTGAACACAAAAGACGTGAAGATTTCAATCAGTGTGACAGAGCGAACACAGCAACATGAATAACGTGTGTTTTCACTCAGGCTTCCTCTTATCAGAAACAATTAAAAGGGATGCCACCACAAATTGCTATTTAATTAGTGCTGAAAGAAGCCTGTGTTACAGCTAATCTTTCTGTAAGAAGGCAGCCACAGGGGACGGCATAATAATCAGGGCTGGAAATTCTTTTTCAGAGACAGATAATCTAACTCAGAGAATAACAGATGATTTCAGCCCTGCTTGAGGTGTCGCAGTCTTTTGGAGGCTCAGTTCATTTTGGAACTGACTTTTTAAAAAGATCATCTTGTGGATGAGTTGTTTAATAATATAATCAAAACAGCAGAGTGTCCTGGTGATTGTTGTGATATTCTGATGGTAAATGGTAATCACCAGCAGCTCCCGTGGTAGGTTCAACTTCCTTCTGCTCGACCTTCTTAATGACTGTGTCTATGTTTCAGGTCCTGGTTGATGGTAGTCCTCAAAAACCTGAATGTGTGCACCATAGACACAGAACCATTGTGAATAGTAATGGGGGACTGGGTGGAGACTCCTTCTGAAGTCCACTGATGTCTCTACAGTTTTAGAGTCTAATTTGACCAAAAAATCCTTAAAATCATCTCTTGTTTGTCTAATTGCTTTAAAGCTGCGAAACTAATGAACTTTTATCCTCCTCGGTGATTCTTCAGTGATAATCAAGACCTGAAACCTGAAATATGTTTTTCTATATAAGACATGTTGATATCTGTATACTTACGTTTCCTATAGAACAAACCCAAACCCAGGAGGCGGGATTACTCAGCTGCAGGATTTATCAGAGACTCCGTATGATTTCTAGGAATTTTTTCTGCATTTAATGGATTTAGTAATTTGGTCAAAAATATAATCCTAAAAGCTAAACACAGGGATTGTTACAGTTTAGGTTCTTGCCCTTAAGAGTAACACTGCACAGGATGAAATAAATCATCAAGTGATTATGTAACAGAAGAATTTGTCAAAGCTGCTGCCTGTTTTTTGGATTAAATGAAAGTTTCTCTGTGTTTCCAGGCAGAAAATTGCTGTATGTTGCTCATAAAATACTTTTAATCCAGATCCTGAAACAACAACCAATTTCTACATTTACTGGCTCACGTATGTGCTCATAGCAGCACTGATATAAGCACAGTTAAACTGAAAGTTAATAAATAAACAAGTCAGTCCTGCAAACCTCCATTTGCACTCAGTGAAAGCTGCAGATTATTATCAACACTGTGATTCATGTTAGTGGAGAAAATAGGTTCAGAATCGGACTCCCAAAAGAAAACAAAGATTAATTCTCATGTTGATGCAACAAAAAGACATTAAATTCATCTGTTTGCTTTACAAACAATATTTTCTTGCTCAGTTCAAACATTTATGAGCACAGCTGGGTTTTTTTTATCTGTACTACCAGATTCACACGTATTGTGACCTGAAACAAGACGGATAAACGGTGCAACACTGCCCTCTGGCAGAGCAGAACAACATCTGTTACATATTACTGCTGCTGTTTTAAATCACTCCACAGTCAGATATGTTCACAATGTTTATATAATTTATTATTTCAATACACAATCCATTCAAATCCAGATTTACACATCAGTCACAAAGATACAATAATCAGACATCATACAAACAACACTGATTAAAAGCAACTTTAACAAACTGAAGTTGTACAAAAGAGATGGGCATCACAGCGCAGCAGCTGCTGTTTTATAGACGTCAACCTGGATGTGAATCTAGAATTTGTGGACAACCTCCATCACAGCGATGGTAGTACTCTGTCCAAAGATAAACGCTCCAACCATGATCGTTACGACCCCCCAAACTGTTAAAACTGCACTGCAATGGAGAAGAAAACCAGGAGAAACATTCAATATCTGAATGAGAAGTAGATGTTTGACATGACAGAAACACTCACCTGACTCTCGGAGAGATATCTTCAGTTTGCATCGTGAACACTAAGCAAAGACCTGCAGCATGAAAAGTGTTTCTGTTACATTGTAATTAATTTAGAAATCAAATTATTCACCATCACCTGACTGATAAAGATAATCATTAATGTTTCTGGATAACTGATATGTATTGCTGCTCAAAACAGATTTATTTTGGGGTTTTATTGTATTTAAAATCAATGAAATTGAAAATATTTTATATTAAATGATGAAATAGTTGTACCTTTAAAAAACTTCTAGTCTTTGACCTTTAAAGAAACTAAAATGAATCATTGAAAAATAATATTTGTCTTAAACCAACAGTAAAAAAAACAACTGTTAAGATGTTTAGAAATAAAAATCACATTTTGTTCTTGTTGAAAGTTTCTACTCACCTGGAAAGATAAAGATGAAAAAGGCGCTGATTCCTCCGATGACGCTGATGACGTCGGCCATGTCTGGGACGAACATGGCGATGAGAAGAGTGAAGAAGATCCAGGCTACGGTTAAAACAACTCTGCAGCGACTCTCAAAGGAATGAGTGACGATTCCTCGGCGACGTCTTTCAACTCGTAACATGAGGTTCAGGATAACAGATCTGTTCCACGCATGAACACACAACACAGAAGGATTTAAACACATTGAATTTAACTATAAACTCCTCCCATCACTAGAATGGGACTTACCTGCCCAGAAGAAGAATGATAGGGTAGATGGTTATAATGGAAATTCCAAAAAGCAGCCTGGAAATGATCATGACAACATCATTTCCTGGATATGACATCAGAATGTCTGAGGCGACGTCTCGTCCAAACGTCATGAAGCCGTACACACCTGGTGAAGTAGGCGGTGGATGTGATGCACAGCATTCAGGTGGACACATCGTCCATTAAAACTGTGTGTTTTACTCACCGGAGAGAGTGTAGATGAGTAAACAGAACAACATGGAGAGCACAGCGATGACCACCCAGTGGGAGAGCTTCTGATTCTCCATGCTGCTGTAGATCGCTATACAGGCTTCATGGCACTGTAACCACACACACACACACACACACACACACACACACACACACACACACACA
>SSNP01000035.1:2806670-2825063 GCA_006937955.1 Pachypanchax playfairii
TGAGTCTGTGGGTTTAAAGGTCATGTGTGAGTTTGAAAGAAGGAAATTTCTCCTGATCATATGAAGATAAACTCATACTGTGAAAGGGCATCGACTCCTGATTTTCCTTCATCATTCAGCTCATTTTGACCCTCCTGTGGCTCAGACGAACACACTGTCCTTTAAAAGCCGACTGCAGGTCTCACAAATAAACCAAAATATGCACGTTAATGCTCTACAGAAACTTGGTTACAGGTTTATATCGCAGCAGAGAGGTTGAGTCATTTTCCTTCACTGTGGAGGCCAGAAAGGAATTCATACCCAATATTTATCATATTAAATTATTTTACCTTTCGTCTTCAGGGATGCACCTCAGCAACCTTCATAATGAAAACAATTTACTGTTAAATCACCTGCTCAACAACATGTTTTTACAATCTGAACAACTCGAACCGCTTCAGATGCAACAACAGAGTTTTCTATACTAAAGCTGTAAAACAGACGAGGGTCTAATCCCACGTCTTATCTCTGTGTCCCGGTTCTGACCCTGTCCTGTCCAAGATGGATGTCTCTTTGTTTGACCTTTTCCACTCAAATCAGTCACTGTTCTGATTTCTGATGGATTATTTTTGAGATGTCACGAGACAACAAGCTTTTCCAAGTCAAACTAATCAAATATATTTTAACTGAATATCTTGAGAAGATGCACTATTTTATCTCAGCGTCACAAGAAGACTCATATCAAATATATATCTAAGTTTGTCCTCTTTAAGTTTCCGTACCCTTTGTTGTCACAAACACTCATCATAATATCTTTGATATATTATAAAGTTTATGATTAGCATCACTGTCGATCTTTAAAGTAAATAGTGTTTGTTGCAAGTGATCATTTTTCGTGTCACGTACAGGAATTTTGATGTTTATGTAAAAGGAATCAGGCAGAGCAGATGAAGCAGTGGCTTTTGAAGACGTGTCTCATTTCATAGTGGAATATTTTAACACTCATCGCATGTGAGTGAATTCGGGGTCACGGGGTGGGCGTGAAGAGGTAACACCAGGAAATGAGTTCCAGCACATGCAGAGTTTCAAAATCAAACTGAAACACGGACTATTTTTAAATTACATCATTTGTTCTTTATTTTATTGTCACTCATAACATTTTACAATATTTTAAAAAATGTTTAAATTGGCTGTTAGTTTTATGAAAATAAACACGAGGACAGGAGGGTGAGTGGTCAGCAACACAGACAAAACACTATTATTAAACGTGTCACCTCTTGTAAATAATTGCAAATTATCTTTAAATAAACCAAAACAAAAGGTGCAACAAAATAGATCCAAAACTTTAAACCGAAAAAAATGTTCATTCACAAGCAGAGAGGCCTCTCATTCACGAGCTCGCTGCCAGAGAACCGATCAATTAATTATCAGAGGTCAAAGATCTCCATGTGACAGAGGACGAGCAGCAGAATGATGCTGTAAGAAACTGTGCAGAAAACATCGAACACAACCGCTGCAGCAGTGACAGTTTCATCACTGTTCTCATTTTGTGTGAAGACAAACACCAGCAGTCCAGAATTTATGACTTATCTGCAAATGAAACAGGAGCAAAACCTCCTTTTTTATTCAATCTGAACACAAAAGACGTGAAGATTTCAATCAGTGTGACAGAGCGAACACAGCAACATGAATAACGTGTGTTTTCACTCAGGCTTCCTCTTATCAGAAACAATTAAAAGGGATGCCACCACAAATTGCTATTTAATTAGTGCTGAAAGAAGCCTGTGTTACAGCTAATCTTTCTGTAAGAAGGCAGCCACAGGGGACGGCATAATAATCAGGGCTGGAAATTCTTTTTCAGAGACAGATAATCTAACTCAGAGAATAACAGATGATTTCAGCCCTGCTTGAGGTGTCGCAGTCTTTTGGAGGCTCAGTTCATTTTGGAACTGACTTTTTAAAAAGATCATCTTGTGGATGAGTTGTTTAATAATATAATCAAAACAGCAGAGTGTCCTGGTGATTGTTGTGATATTCTGATGGTAAATGGTAATCACCAGCAGCTCCCGTGGTAGGTTCAACTTCCTTCTGCTCGACCTTCTTAATGACTGTGTCTATGTTTCAGGTCCTGGTTGATGGTAGTCCTCAAAAACCTGAATGTGTGCACCATAGACACAGAACCATTGTGAATAGTAATGGGGGACTGGGTGGAGACTCCTTCTGAAGTCCACTGATGTCTCTACAGTTTTAGAGTCTAATTTGACCAAAAAATCCTTAAAATCATCTCTTGTTTGTCTAATTGCTTTAAAGCTGCGAAACTAATGAACTTTTATCCTCCTCGGTGATTCTTCAGTGATAATCAAGACCTGAAACCTGAAATATGTTTTTCTATATAAGACATGTTGATATCTGTATACTTACGTTTCCTATAGAACAAACCCAAACCCAGGAGGCGGGATTACTCAGCTGCAGGATTTATCAGAGACTCCGTATGATTTCTAGGAATTTTTTCTGCATTTAATGGATTTAGTAATTTGGTCAAAAATATAATCCTAAAAGCTAAACACAGGGATTGTTACAGTTTAGGTTCTTGCCCTTAAGAGTAACACTGCACAGGATGAAATAAATCATCAAGTGATTATGTAACAGAAGAATTTGTCAAAGCTGCTGCCTGTTTTTTGGATTAAATGAAAGTTTCTCTGTGTTTCCAGGCAGAAAATTGCTGTATGTTGCTCATAAAATACTTTTAATCCAGATCCTGAAACAACAACCAATTTCTACATTTACTGGCTCACGTATGTGCTCATAGCAGCACTGATATAAGCACAGTTAAACTGAAAGTTAATAAATAAACAAGTCAGTCCTGCAAACCTCCATTTGCACTCAGTGAAAGCTGCAGATTATTATCAACACTGTGATTCATGTTAGTGGAGAAAATAGGTTCAGAATCGGACTCCCAAAAGAAAACAAAGATTAATTCTCATGTTGATGCAACAAAAAGACATTAAATTCATCTGTTTGCTTTACAAACAATATTTTCTTGCTCAGTTCAAACATTTATGAGCACAGCTGGGTTTTTTTTATCTGTACTACCAGATTCACACGTATTGTGACCTGAAACAAGACGGATAAACGGTGCAACACTGCCCTCTGGCAGAGCAGAACAACATCTGTTACATATTACTGCTGCTGTTTTAAATCACTCCACAGTCAGATATGTTCACAATGTTTATATAATTTATTATTTCAATACACAATCCATTCAAATCCAGATTTACACATCAGTCACAAAGATACAATAATCAGACATCATACAAACAACACTGATTAAAAGCAACTTTAACAAACTGAAGTTGTACAAAAGAGATGGGCATCACAGCGCAGCAGCTGCTGTTTTATAGACGTCAACCTGGATGTGAATCTAGAATTTGTGGACAACCTCCATCACAGCGATGGTAGTACTCTGTCCAAAGATAAACGCTCCAACCATGATCGTTACGACCCCCCAAACTGTTAAAACTGCACTGCAATGGAGAAGAAAACCAGGAGAAACATTCAATATCTGAATGAGAAGTAGATGTTTGACATGACAGAAACACTCACCTGACTCTCGGAGAGATATCTTCAGTTTGCATCGTGAACACTAAGCAAAGACCTGCAGCATGAAAAGTGTTTCTGTTACATTGTAATTAATTTAGAAATCAAATTATTCACCATCACCTGACTGATAAAGATAATCATTAATGTTTCTGGATAACTGATATGTATTGCTGCTCAAAACAGATTTATTTTGGGGTTTTATTGTATTTAAAATCAATGAAATTGAAAATATTTTATATTAAATGATGAAATAGTTGTACCTTTAAAAAACTTCTAGTCTTTGACCTTTAAAGAAACTAAAATGAATCATTGAAAAATAATATTTGTCTTAAACCAACAGTAAAAAAAACAACTGTTAAGATGTTTAGAAATAAAAATCACATTTTGTTCTTGTTGAAAGTTTCTACTCACCTGGAAAGATAAAGATGAAAAAGGCGCTGATTCCTCCGATGACGCTGATGACGTCGGCCATGTCTGGGACGAACATGGCGATGAGAAGAGTGAAGAAGATCCAGGCTACGGTTAAAACAACTCTGCAGCGACTCTCAAAGGAATGAGTGACGATTCCTCGGCGACGTCTTTCAACTCGTAACATGAGGTTCAGGATAACAGATCTGTTCCACGCATGAACACACAACACAGAAGGATTTAAACACATTGAATTTAACTATAAACTCCTCCCATCACTAGAATGGGACTTACCTGCCCAGAAGAAGAATGATAGGGTAGATGGTTATAATGGAAATTCCAAAAAGCAGCCTGGAAATGATCATGACAACATCATTTCCTGGATATGACATCAGAATGTCTGAGGCGACGTCTCGTCCAAACGTCATGAAGCCGTACACACCTGGTGAAGTAGGCGGTGGATGTGATGCACAGCATTCAGGTGGACACATCGTCCATTAAAACTGTGTGTTTTACTCACCGGAGAGAGTGTAGATGAGTAAACAGAACAACATGGAGAGCACAGCGATGACCACCCAGTGGGAGAGCTTCTGATTCTCCATGCTGCTGTAGATCGCTATACAGGCTTCATGGCACTGTAACCACACACACACACACACACACACACACACACACACACACACACACACACACACACACACATCAGTTATGACATTTACTTTAAAGGGAGATTTCCTGCTTTCTTGAAGTCAGATGAGTTTTTAGAAGGATTTTGATTTGTTCATCCATCTTCTTCCTCTTATCCATAGTCAGGTTTGGGGGGGGGTCAGTGGAAACTTGAACATCCCTCAACACCAGTGACATTCTCCAGCTCTTCCTTGGGAATCCCAAGATTTTCCCTTGAGCGGGTTCTGGGTCTGCTCAGAGGTCTCCTCCCAGTGGGACGTTCGTAAACCTCCACGTGGAGGTGGTTCAGGATGCATCCTAACCAGATACCTGAACCACCTCAGCTGACTCCTTTCAACGAGGAGGAGCAGCAGCTCTTCTTCAAGCTCCCTCCTGATGACAAAGCTGCTGACCTTATCTATAAGGCTGGACCCTTATGAGGAAGATCATTTCAGCCACTTGTATCCAGGTCAGGATCCACGACCATAGATGAGGGTCGAAATATTGACGGTCCGGTAAATCAAGAGTTTTGACTTTTGGCTCGGCTCCTTCTTCACTACGTGAGGACGAAGCACCAATCTGTCCATCCATCTCCATCCTGCCGTCACTCGTGAACAAGATGCCCAGATACTTAAACTCCTCCACTTGATGAGGAACCAACCTAAAGAAAGCTTTCCACCTTTTTCTAGTTAAAAAATTATTTATAAAGGTTCATTTTTCCATAGGATGAAAATGTACTATAAATAAATAAAAGACCATATTTGTTATTGGTGTTAGTGTTTTCATTTTACCCTCATTTAATACTGTTTAAATGCATGTTTAAGAACTTAAACCACCAACAAGCCTTTATTAAAAGTTTTTCTCCTTTTTTTTTGTCAACCTGGCACTAAAAAGTTTGGCACCCCATGATGCAGAAGACTCTTCCACTTGCATGTGTCTGGTTTCTGGTATTGACCAGACATGACCAGCCTGAGCATGTTGTGTATCCAGTGTTCCTCACAATAATCCTACCTGGAATCCAAAACAAATGGTGGGTACGACACTGAACATGGATGCCCACGAACCCACTCTGAAACACACACACACGTTTCCTGATGTTACAGTAAACTAATCATAAAAACAAACACATATTTAGTGAGAATCAGAGTTTCTGACCCTTGACCGTGTTCTGGAGTCATTGTAATTGTGCGACTGTCCATCAGGTAATATTTGACAACCACTGCAACACAGAGATACGTAGCAGCCAGAGTTCCTAACACACTGACACAAAGAGAAACTGAATTAATATTTTACACTCAGTTCGATGGTTTATTGATGACAGATAAGTTACCTCGTGTATTTCTGGATACCAATTTCTTTTGGGATGGAAAGTGGTAAAATGATGATGAGGCAGACGATGAAGAGGGCAAAGCGCTGGTCAGTGTACCAGTGATAAGGCATTTCAGCCTCACTTGATCCCGTCACTGTCTCATATAAAGAAATACAAACTGCAAAGACAAAAACAGAATCATCAAACCCTCACAGCGGGACCGGCCCTGAGGTGCATGGTGCCCTTGGCGAAAAATGATTTTGGCGCCCCCTACTGCCCAGAACAGAAACAACGTAACTCAATAACTAGATTACACTGCAAAAACTATTTATTTAAACTAACATTCAATTATTACTTATTTTGTTCTTTATATGAGATGAATAGTGTGTCCAAAAGTTTGTCCAAAAATAAAAAAATAAAAAAAGAAGGCGAATTTGGCACCCCCTCCAGCAGAGGGCGCCCTAGGCAATTGCCTAGTCTGCCTATGCCTAGAACCGGCTCTGCCTCACAGTCATCTAGATGTACATGATACACAGCTTAATCATTTCAATGACGGCGGATCTGGTTTAGATTTTTTGAAGAGATATTCTGCTGAGTTGTTATGAGCAGTCAGCTTTTTACCTGATTGATGTTCTTTGACACAAACTGAAATTAGACGGTATGACGAGTGCAGGTGGGATCAAAACCAAAAAGATCGCCTCCAATTCCAAAAGTTTCCTTCTCAAAGTTATAGATAATTTGTAAATGCAATTTTATCATTTATTTCACCAACATCACTTTAACATTAGAAGGTTATTTACGCTGAAGAAAAGACTGAGTTGATCTGCAGTGAGTTACCCCCCGTGTTCTAATTACAGCATAATAAAACTGTCAACGTCTGTCACAGTAAAAGGATTTGATACGTAATGAACGTGATGTTAAAATCAAAACATTAATGTTTCATTAATCTGCTGGAAACTAATCTGTTTCTCCAAACTGAGCTAATTAAAAAACTGCTTTAAAAAACTAACTGTTAGTAACGTCTGAGCAGAACCACACTCCAATAAACCCTGAAATGTCCCTTTAAAAAATGGCAAACAATTCTCAGATATATTTTGATGTCTTTGAGGATATTTTATTGAAGGCTCTGTGTTAACTTTGTTCATGCGGAACATGTTTTTGTGTCAAAACAGAATTTAAAAAAACCATTGCTGTGATTTAAGATGTTTCATAATAAAAGGGTGTAAAAATGTTATTGATCTGTGACCTAATTCTGATGTAAAACAAAATGATGAAGATCATTTTTGATGTGAAAGATATTTTCTTTTATGTTTTTTGAATGAGAATTTGAGAACAAGCTTCCTGAATTAGCTTCAAGGGAAACCAAACAAGACCAATGGGAGCTTCATAAATCATAACTCATTATTCTAACGAATAATAATTAATAATAACAAACAAAACAGGAACAAAGTTGCAAAAGTTTACGTTTCTCCAGCTGGTCCTGCACCACCACCAGGAAGGCCACGCTTATCATGAAGAGGTTGAAGCAGAAACAGACTTCACAGAGCTTCCCAACAGCTTGTCCACACACTTCTCTCACTACATCCTGATATGTTTTCTGTCTGCTGACAGACGACGCGTAACCGAGGATCACCAGACCGCTGATGAGGAACACCAGAGATACCTGCAGAAGAGGAACAGAGTAGATATAAAAACAAAGGACAGATTTGGGGGAAATTTAAAAAGCAGTTCTGGGTCTTGTGGTACAACAAACGTCATATTTTAGTATTAAAGTCATGACACTTTGAGAAAATTGAGTTTTTCAGCTTCCATCAGTTGCATGACTCTTCAGATTTATTATGAACATAAATCCCTTTTGTTTTATCTTGATTTTGGCAAAACTTCAAGAATTCTTTACAAATGTTTTTAAGTTATAATAATTAACTCTTCTATAAATTCATTTTGTGATAATATAATCTCATACAATCATAAATCAAGTTTCTTCATAACAAGGAAATTAGAACAAAAACATTTAAAGATAATTTTCTAAAAATATTTTCTTTATCTTGACCTCTCTCAGCTACATTTTTCTAGATTTTTTTAAAGACCCCTAATATTTATAAACTTTAATATCAATCTAAAATCTTAAACATCCTCCATGTGTTTTCTGCTTGTTCCTGTTTAGGGTCACAAAGAGCTGGTGCCAGTCTCAGTCAGAACATCTGTTTATAACCAGGATCTGCATCAACAACTCCCAAAATAAAGAGTTGACCATGTGACCTAGACATTCAGATGTCCAGTTCATTCTTGGAAAGCATTGAAACATATTTAACTAGTATTCAGATGCAGTTCACTGACCATTCAGGTCCTCACTGAAACTAGAAGCTTCATTAGAACGAACCTGTGAAAAGTATTTCACACCTGGAAGATGCAGCAGAGTCTGATCTTAGTCCTGCGCTGCTTCCTGCACCAAAACTTGTAATCAGATGGATATCAGTAAAGTTTAAAATTAGATAAACTCGCCTTCAGTGTGGTGATTTACACCCGAAATTCTAAATTTGTCTCAGGTTGTCACTTAGCAGCATCCACTGATTGTTGCAAATAATAAAATACTAAAATACAACTCAACTACACATGTGTCAGTGTACTAAATAACAAAAAATTTAACAAATATTTGAAAGAGCATCAAAACAATTAATAAAAACATACAATCTGTTTAAAAAGTATTTGCCCCCTTTACAGATTTATTCAGTTTTTGCTTATTTGTCACTTAAATGTTTCAGATCATGAATTAAATGTGAACATCAGACACCTGAGTAAATACAAAATGCAGTTTTTAAATGATGATTACATTTATTGAGAATTGAATAGCCGTTCTATGTGAATATTTGCTTCTCAGGACTCACCAGCTCCACACTGATGGCCGTGGTCACCCCTCCCGCCTTCTGAAAGGCCCAGGGAAAGTTCAGCAGTCCGGCCCCCAGAGCGGACTTCAGCATGATGAACACGGCTCCGAACGACCCGAGCCGTGGCGGGTCAGCGTGAGATGCAGACCGGGCCAGCAGGCTGATGCTCTCTCGAGCCAGTTCCTCCATGAACCCGAGTCAGCGTTTCCTCAGAGGCTTAAAGAACTGCTTGTAAACGTGGTGAGAGGTAAAACATGGACTATATAGACCTGCACACCCTCACACACACACACACACACACACACACACACACACACACACACACACACACACACACACACACACACACACAGCATTTTAATTTGACTATTAAGCATTTTGCAGTGCAGTGACACATTTAACACTAAAGTGAGAATGTTTGCTCGTGTGCTCTGTGCTCGCCGTCCCTTTCATGTCTGTCATTAATGTTTCTGAAAGAGTTGAACAAAAGAATAACAAAATAAAGGTAGAATATTTTAAAAACAACATTTACAAAGTGACAGAACAAAAAAATAAAAGACATTTAATCAGACTGTGGACAGATTTATTTAGATGAAGACTCAACACCAGTTTTGGTTTATTGTAACTTTTATTTGAAGCATATTACTTAACAATGAGCAACAATTCATCATAAGCAGCTATAAAATGTTCTCATACAGTGGTTGTTTATGGGGAAAAACAATATTAATGGCCAAAAATAAAATCATTATTTTAGATTGAGGTGAATTAAATGAACAAAAAGGTTAATTATAAAATAAAACAATAAGAAACAAAGTGAGAAACAACTAGAGCAGAAAATAGAACAAGATCCAAGAGAACAACCTTCAGGAAGAAAATCAGATGCAGAAGCAGTAAAACCTAAAAATCATAAAAATAACAAAAGTCAAAATAATAATTTATTCCCAGGACTTTTAGGCAAATTACAGTTAAAGTTTATAAAAATTATACAAATGGGTTTTGTCTGTTGCCATGCCAATAAAAGGTGTGAAATTATTTTTATAAAACTTATTTCTAAAGTTTACTTTTTCTGTTCTTGTTAGCAGATCATGTGTTTGGGAGCTGAAATCACAACAATGTTGATGTTAATCAAAACATAATCCAGTGGTTTAGTTATGTTGCTGGTTTCCTATTTTATATATAAAATATAAGTTTTTCTTATTTTTGCTTCATTCCCTGCACAACTTTACCTGAGACAAATTCCTTGTATTGTGCAAATAATAATTGGCAATAAACTGATTCTGACTCTGGTTCTAATTATAAAATGAATAAAAAACAGCTGATGACCAAAAAAAACAAAACATTGGTGAAAATTGTGTTTCGATTGCTTTATTGCTTTAAAATTTGAGTATTTAACGTAAAATCTAAGCATAAGCATCACATTTTAAAGGCATTTTGATTCAATGTGGCTCATATTTGGAATTTAATAAAATAACACTTTTTAGTTTTTATTTTTCAAGTCATGAATATGAGCAATGAATTGGTGTTGGTGTACCTGTAGAAAGGAAAAACAAAGATTCATTTTTATTCATTTTTATTTATGTCACATTACAAAAATCATCTCAAATCACTGAACAGAAGCAAAAAGTCCAATTCGCACCACCAGGTTCAGATTTAAAGCCAGTTATACACAAACCATATCATCTAAACGTAATTTTATCAGTTTTATTAGATTATAAAATGCCAGTTAGTAAAACATTTCCTATAAAATAAAACCTGAAGATTGTGTTGAATCTTTATTTTATTCCTCTTTATTGAATGCAAAACTGAAGGAATGTGATCTCTCCTGTTTTATCAGAAATTTTGTAGCAGCATTTTGGATCAGCTGAAGGTTTTTTACAGAGCAGTTTGAACATCCTGATAATAAATTCAAGTAATAAATACATGGACTGATGTTTCTGCATCACTTTGAGTTAGAATGGTCCTAATTTTGAGAGGTTAAAAAAAACCCTACTCCTTATTTCTTATTCAGTAAACACACTAGGGTTTAAACATTCAGGGTTATTGTTCCATACTGCTGACAGATTTATGCACTGGTGCAGTAAAATCCTGCCATGTGGATCGTACAATCCACTATGTGGAGTTTATAATCCCTCTCAGTGTTTGATGCAGCTGCCATAAAGCAGAAAACACCAAATAAAACAGCTGATCTACATCTTGTTTTCTTCATAAAAATGAATCTCTAAAGACATTTTTCTCATATTTTAACAGCCACGTACATAAGAGGAACTTTCTTTGTCCATTTCTCTTGTTTCTCAATGAGACCAGAGCTTTTCTCACAGTTTCTTCTTAAATTGTGATTTTGATTTTCAGACATAAAGAGTCACTTAGTCAGAATATTTCAGATTACCCATGAAGCACAGCAGCTCACTGTTTCTGGTCACCTGTCATCTTTTATAAAGACCACACTGAAACCTTTTAATTATCTTTCAAAACAAAAATACAGTCATTACATAAATTAAGACCGATATTTTTCTGACTGAATTTCAGATGTGATAGACCTACAAGCCTTCACATGTAGATCAGTGAATCCGCAGGATTTAACCATCACAAATCAGTGAATTTCTGACTGACCTGTTATTTGATTACATGTTTGATAATTAGAGAATAAATCAGCAGGCTACGGTTAGAATGATTTGACCTCTGACCCTCACCCACCCGCTGAGATCACTTTCATGAACTTGTTAAGTCATATTTTACTCTCCACTTACTGCAGTCTGAGAACATAAAGTGTTTTAAAGGATTTTAAGGCCCAACCAGCGACACCAGATCAAGTGAAGACCGACGAGATTAATCTACCATGAATCTGCTGTTATGAAACAGGTCAAGAGTATTAAAATGACACACATGTTCACACATTCACTGCACTCCAAATCTGACACAAACAACAAATTGTTTCCACTCAGTCTCAAAAACAACCTTTAATTCAGCTGATTTTAGTTTGGAAACCAAACTGAAGCAAAGAGGTGAAACATAATATAAAAAAAACCAAAGTCAATGTACCGATTGCTTAAAAACAGTTTAAAAAACAATCTGAATGGATCTGAGAACATCCAAACATCTGGATTTCAAACATCCTGTGGCCTAATGTCACATGGTGTTACGTTTATTTTAGCAGTGAACATTTTAAAACAAAATATAGAAAGTAATAAAGATATTTTTCTGTAAATACTTCTGTAACCTTCCTCTAAAGTGCATGTGAAGTGGATGTTAATGAGATTATTACATGATTTTACTTCAATCAGTCACTTATTGCAGTTGTTGAACAAGAAAGTTCCAATAAACTGAATTTAAGTGTTCATTAAAAAACTGAGACTTTTTATCTAAAACCAAAATATACAATCACATAAAATATTTATATTTTCTAACTATTTCCATTGTTGTATAAAAGTCCTTTTCCCCTCATTTCCTTTCCTGTCGTTACCTGACTGTGACAGCATGTTCCAATATGTTTTAACACTAAAAATGTGAACTGGAGTCAAATTTATTGGAATATTTTTCATAAAATCTTGAAAAAACTTTTTTACAAAACAAAGTTCTGTCAGTTCCCGAAAATCTCTCGGAGTCAACTTTCTTCCGAATTTCTCCAGATTTCGACACTTTCCGCCGTCCGTTTTGTCCGACCAACTATTTATAGCGATAACACCTGAAAGATCATCTGACAAACACAGATGACATGCTTCAAAAGTTCCCAGCAGCGCGACTATCAAAGCCCCGCTGCGACACTACTACTATCACATCAGATTTTAACTTTTTGAGGTTCATTAAAATATATAAAGTTTACAATCACTCTAAAATCAACTTCCAGTTCTTCCAAGGATTTACCTACCTTTTGCCTCGAGGAACAGTTTGATGGCTTATGACGTCCTCCCAGCTGAAGTGAAGAACCAACCTGCTTTTTGACATCACTCAGAGTCCGATTAGTTCCAAACTCCACAACAAGTGGACCCAGGAGGTCTGGAGGGGTATCAGGACACAGCTCCAATGATTTGGCTGAAGGCAATGCAGCTGGTCGGACTTCTGGGGCTTCACTTGACTGAACATGTCCAGCAACCTTCCAAGAAAATCCACTGGTTTCATGTACTGCGTCTTGTGCCCTGCGATTTGGTTCAGAAGGACCATCTTTGCTGTAGAATAAAAACAAAACAACAAGACAAACAACAGCAAGTACAGAGTAAAGTACCAGGAACCTCAATAATTTTTTCAACATCTTTATCACGCAGCACAAAGCCGTTTGTTCTCAGCAGTTATTTTGTTCCTTGTTTTATGCAAACATGAAATACAACTGCATTGTTTCACCTTGACAAATTTCCTTATTCATCTTGGAGGCGGAGCCTTTTTAAATTAGATTGCGTTCACACCGGCCCAACCGTCAACATCAGAAACGTTAAGATTAAAATTAAAGTCTATGGTGGAATCCGTCAGACTCTGCTCCCTGCTTGGGGTTGAATCTCCCCTTTCCCCAAGAGGGATCAATAAATCCTAAAATAAAAGTTAAAATAATATTCCACCAGTGATTATTTATTTGTCTTTAATCTTTTTTTAATTTTTTTATTTCTAAAGCATTTTGACATTTTAGCCTTTTTTATGTTCTTTTTCAATATTGTACTCATTTTTATTTTGTTTTCTAATTTTAACATTTTATTCATCCAGTTTTACATAAATACTAGTGAATGATTCAATAATCATGTAAATAGATTTATCTAGTCATTCTTCGAACATTTGTTTGAAGCACATTATGATGCATTTAATTGTACAAAACATGATATAAATACAATTTTTGAACACTTTCATACTTCTTATGCAAACTGAACAACTGAGATTACAATAAACTTGAAATACCAGTTGAAGTTTTTTTTTATAAAAAAATGCAAATCTTTTTATGTGGAACTTTTCACGCCTCTGTGTAAAACCTTTGATATGTGTCGGTGCCGTTAAACCTGTTTATAACAACAACAACTTTTTATTCCTTTAAAAAAGAAAAAGCTGTCTTTATCATATTACATGATGAAACAAACGTTGTGTGAGGGAATATGTGACGTTGGAAGGTTTAAGGTTTCCTCTCAAGCTCATAAGAATTTATTACTGTATTTCTTTCCGGAATGACAAAGCAGTAACACAGAAGGAAACGCGGAGATTCTTTAGAGTTACTTGTAAAGATGAGTAATCCTCAAACAATGTGAAAAATCGTGTTTATTTTTTCTGGCTTCAGACGTTTAACTGAATTTGATCTTCAAACGACTTCAACAACTGTACAAATAGACAGAGAGACAGACAGAGAGACAGAGACAAGAAGGTAGAGAGAGACAGACAGAGATAGGGAGGCAGAGAGACGGGTAGAAAGACAGAAAGACAGAGACAGACAGGTAGACAGAGAGAGATAGCATGACAGATGCAGACAGGAAGACAAAGCCAGGCAGACAGACACACAGAAAGACAGGGTGGTGGCGTTAGAATTGAATAGAATAGAATAGAATTGTGGCTAATGTTGTTGTGTTGTAGCTGACCTTTCTGGGCCACCGTACCAATCATTTGAAGGTCAGTGCTGCCACTGGGCTCCGCCTCCAAACTGTCAAACGTCATATACTTACATGAGCAGAGTTTCTGGTTGAATCTGTTTGAGAGTTGAATTTATGCTCGTGCGAGTAGATAATATCTGTGCAGAGTTTAATAAACTGTTCTCAGTACTTTTGACTCAATTCTAACGCCATATGGTGGTCTCTGTCTTTCTGACTGTCAGACAGACAGGCAGACAGGTAGACGGCACTGCCTCTCCATCCATTTTACATAAATTATTTATATTTCTTCTGCAGCTAATCCCAGGCTGGCTGGTTTTCAAGTGCTTTGAATCGCTGTGAAGCGGTACGAAGCAGTACGAAGCGGTATGAAGGAGTACGAAGCGGTATGAAGCAGTGCGCTCAGCTCCTCCTGTTCACACCAGATGCATATTTCTCCGTGACGGTTCACAAGCGCTTCTGCTCATGTGTTCATTCAGAGCTATGTTTTTCATCATGGATAAGTAAATAACATAAAATTATTTAAGAGAGCTTGTTTTAATTACTCCTACTCTAAATATGACATCATCATCCATCTTGACTCGTCGCCAGCTCCCCTCTGCCTCCCTCTCACTCTTTCCCTGTTTGTGTTTAGACACCCAAAAATCTCTATAGTCTGTTTAACTAAACTAAACAAACTAAACTGAACTGAACTAAACTTTACACACACAAATATGATCACATTTGTCAATCGCATTTTTTTATTTTGAACAATTGCTTTTATTTTCAAAGTTAACCGGATGGTCTCACGTGTCTTGGTGGGACTTCCTGCTAGAGTTGATGCGGAATGCTCGCGGCTCGTGCAAAAAACAGACCAGACGCAGAAATGATCGCAGCACTTCGCATCTGGTGTGAACTACAACAAATCTCCTCTAGGTCAAGATCTCATGTGCAAAAAACATTTATGAATGAACTCATAACACAGTCCATTCAATTATTACACAAATGTGGCATCTAAACAGACATGAGAGTGGAAGTAGAGCATTAAAGTCTCTCAGCTGAGTGTCTCTATGTGGGTTCTAACTCCTGAGGAGAACCAGCAGCGTGCTGCACACGGGGAACAGCAGTGTGATGGTGACCGGGTCGTTCTTCTGGGTCTGCCCCTTCAGAGTCTCCTGGTTCATCTGGTCAGAGGTTGGAGAGCTCTGAGGTGCAGGTGTGGTGTTGGAGGGGAGCGTGGTGCGGCTGGCACACATATCATACAGGTTACCAGAAAACTGCGTCTTTCTGGATTCTTGTCTCAGAGACTCCCAGATGGCTGCTGCCTCCCCGGGACAACCAGCCAGGGCGGAGCTGGCGCAGACATGAAACGCATTCCAGGACCTTTAAAAGACACGGACAGAAGAGGATGTCAGTGCAGGAGGCGGATGAGAGAAACAGTTTCAGACCAAAAACACCCACTGCTGTCTGATAGTTCAATGCAAAAGGTTAATCAACATTTAATAAATAAATAAATACAAAGACTTGTTGTGTGTTTCAGCTCTAAATGTCCAGTCAGAGAACATTGACCTCTTGTTGGACGAGTTTAACTGTGTTTACGTCACATTGTAAGAACTTCCACAGTTCAGCATCATTAATGGAAACATCATGGAGACTCCTGGGACAGATTCACCCCATTAAGCTTCATTTTATTTTATAGTCATGATGATTTTACAGACTGTTGAACAAACTGAACCTACACAGACCCTAACTTCTCAAACAATGTAGTTCTGTCTCTTTATTAAATGTTCTCTCTCTCTCACACACTAGGAAGCATTCCAGGGTTAAAATATGTTTCTTGAGTTTACCTGGTTCCATGTCAGGGACAACAACATTAACTCTTCATCCATTAATTATAAAACTCTCAGTCAAGATTTGTTAGATATTTTTAAACCATTTTGAACTTTTTTCAAACTTCTCAACAGCATCATTTCAGCTTCTCAAAAAATGTTTTCATATTCTGATCAGGTGAACAAGATGAAATTTAGATCATTTTATCATTATAATATTATCCTCATGATACACTATCAGTGGCACATGAAGTGATACAGTGGAGTTTAGTGGGCTTTCCTGCAGATAAACCAAAAACATCCACACAGATGTTCACAGAGGTGACCACTGTGCATGAAAGGGTTAAAGAAATACCTGCACAATAAATGTAAAATCTATGTTCTGGTGAAGAACAGACCTTCAGAACTGTCCTATCATGTCTTTACAAAGTTTCAAGTTTACACTTTTTCTTCTATCGTCAGAGAAAAATGACAAATTCTGAAGTGACCGAGGCTACAAGTCCAACTGATCCCCAAACAATGAAACTTCATGGAAAAGGGGGTTGGTGATGTAAATGACATAGTGGTTAAAGATATAAATGATTTTATGATGAAGTGTCAAATGTAGTACTTTTTTCATTTTCTGAACCTGCTTCTTCTTGTTCAGGGTCACAGGAAGCTGGTGTCTATCTCCAGGGGTCATTGGGCGTAAGGCGGGGGCTGATTTAGAGTTGCCAGTTAGCCTATCGAGCATGTTTTTTTGGTCTGTGGGATGAAAATGAAGAGAAAAGCCCCACATCCACAGGGAGAACATGCTAACTGCATATAGAACCTGGAACACCGTTCAGCCCCGACTTGAACTTTAACCACCACATAAATCTCTCTGTGATTCTGATCGACTTATCTTTATTTCTTGATTAAAAAATGTTGCTTCGTGTATTAGTTTATGTAACAATTGAACTAAATTAGAGATCATAGGTGTCTGTTTCAAAACTTGTTGTTAACCCATCCAACATTGTCAATATTTAAAAATAAAAGCTGCAGCTGTCAAATACTTGTTTTCCTATTTTACCACCGCACAAAATAATTGAAAAGTATCATCAAGATGAAGCTGGTCTGATAACTCACACTCACCTGCAGATGGAATCGATGTCCTGTGTGTTCTGGTCTTTTTGTGTTTCTGCCAAACTGTCCCCGAGTGTGACCAAACACTGAGCAAAACTCTTATAGATGGAACCACATGCAACAGGTATCGCCACTCCAAAACACACGTGAGCCAAACCTGAAGGTGAAGAAAAAAAGATCTTTTTATCAGAAATTAAACAAGTAAATCAGTCTGCACGGCACTTCTTTTAAATGAACCGATTTAGTTAAATCGAGACTCAAAACATATGAAAATATGTCAGGCAACGAAATATGTTGTTTTATATTTATCTGGAGAGATTATTTACCCTCAAAGCCAAATTCTGTAAATCATGTCTGAGCGTGCTGATTGGCTCATATAGGTCACACGTTTCTCTGAGACTCTCTGATTGGCCAGATGTGAAACTTTAGGTTCAGGTGTGCAGATAAAGTTTCAGCTCTTCTCCAGTGAGTTGATGACGGCTGGGTTGGTGAGATTCTTCGGGATTTCTCTGGTTCTGGGAATTGTGGTGTTCTAAATGAGTGATGAGACCAAATTTTAGCTCTGGTGTGTGTGTGTGTGTGTGTGTGTGTGTGTGTGTGTGTGTGGGTTTGTATTTCTGACCTCCTGGGGACCCGTTTCCTGACTTTTACTATCTTTCTGGGGTCCGAGGGTTCTTGTGGGGACCGAAGCCTGGTCCCCATGGGGGGGACTCCCCTTTTTAGTGTTAGGGGTTAGGTTTATAGGTATGGTGTGAATAGAGTTTTAGTTAGTCTTAGGGTTAGTTATAGATCAGTAATGGTTAAGGTTAGTAAAAGGGTTTGGGTTAGGTATAAATCTAGTTACTAAAATCAATGGAAGTCAATGGACGGTCCCCATAAGGATAACAAAACACACTTGTGTGGGTGTGTGTGTGTGTGTGTGTGTGTGTGTGTATTGGATGATTTCTGTTTCTGTCCATAAATAAGATATATAAGATATCGTATAAGATGAGCTCCATCTGGTTTAATCTAACAAACATTTTAACCTTAAAGAGGTGATAGATCAAAGTAAAAGCAGCAAACACTGGGATTCTTTGCTTTTT
>SSNP01000035.1:2825073-2915060 GCA_006937955.1 Pachypanchax playfairii
TCCATCCATTTTACATAAATTATTTATATTTCTTCTGCAGCTAATCCCAGGCTGGCTGGTTTTCAAGTGCTTTGAATCGCTGTGAAGCGGTACGAAGCAGTACGAAGCGGTATGAAGGAGTACGAAGCGGTATGAAGCAGTGCGCTCAGCTCCTCCTGTTCACACCAGATGCATATTTCTCCGTGACGGTTCACAAGCGCTTCTGCTCATGTGTTCATTCAGAGCTATGTTTTTCATCATGGATAAGTAAATAACATAAAATTATTTAAGAGAGCTTGTTTTAATTACTCCTACTCTAAATATGACATCATCATCCATCTTGACTCGTCGCCAGCTCCCCTCTGCCTCCCTCTCACTCTTTCCCTGTTTGTGTTTAGACACCCAAAAATCTCTATAGTCTGTTTAACTAAACTAAACAAACTAAACTGAACTGAACTAAACTTTACACACACAAATATGATCACATTTGTCAATCGCATTTTTTTATTTTGAACAATTGCTTTTATTTTCAAAGTTAACCGGATGGTCTCACGTGTCTTGGTGGGACTTCCTGCTAGAGTTGATGCGGAATGCTCGCGGCTCGTGCAAAAAACAGACCAGACGCAGAAATGATCGCAGCACTTCGCATCTGGTGTGAACTACAACAAATCTCCTCTAGGTCAAGATCTCATGTGCAAAAAACATTTATGAATGAACTCATAACACAGTCCATTCAATTATTACACAAATGTGGCATCTAAACAGACATGAGAGTGGAAGTAGAGCATTAAAGTCTCTCAGCTGAGTGTCTCTATGTGGGTTCTAACTCCTGAGGAGAACCAGCAGCGTGCTGCACACGGGGAACAGCAGTGTGATGGTGACCGGGTCGTTCTTCTGGGTCTGCCCCTTCAGAGTCTCCTGGTTCATCTGGTCAGAGGTTGGAGAGCTCTGAGGTGCAGGTGTGGTGTTGGAGGGGAGCGTGGTGCGGCTGGCACACATATCATACAGGTTACCAGAAAACTGCGTCTTTCTGGATTCTTGTCTCAGAGACTCCCAGATGGCTGCTGCCTCCCCGGGACAACCAGCCAGGGCGGAGCTGGCGCAGACATGAAACGCATTCCAGGACCTTTAAAAGACACGGACAGAAGAGGATGTCAGTGCAGGAGGCGGATGAGAGAAACAGTTTCAGACCAAAAACACCCACTGCTGTCTGATAGTTCAATGCAAAAGGTTAATCAACATTTAATAAATAAATAAATACAAAGACTTGTTGTGTGTTTCAGCTCTAAATGTCCAGTCAGAGAACATTGACCTCTTGTTGGACGAGTTTAACTGTGTTTACGTCACATTGTAAGAACTTCCACAGTTCAGCATCATTAATGGAAACATCATGGAGACTCCTGGGACAGATTCACCCCATTAAGCTTCATTTTATTTTATAGTCATGATGATTTTACAGACTGTTGAACAAACTGAACCTACACAGACCCTAACTTCTCAAACAATGTAGTTCTGTCTCTTTATTAAATGTTCTCTCTCTCTCACACACTAGGAAGCATTCCAGGGTTAAAATATGTTTCTTGAGTTTACCTGGTTCCATGTCAGGGACAACAACATTAACTCTTCATCCATTAATTATAAAACTCTCAGTCAAGATTTGTTAGATATTTTTAAACCATTTTGAACTTTTTTCAAACTTCTCAACAGCATCATTTCAGCTTCTCAAAAAATGTTTTCATATTCTGATCAGGTGAACAAGATGAAATTTAGATCATTTTATCATTATAATATTATCCTCATGATACACTATCAGTGGCACATGAAGTGATACAGTGGAGTTTAGTGGGCTTTCCTGCAGATAAACCAAAAACATCCACACAGATGTTCACAGAGGTGACCACTGTGCATGAAAGGGTTAAAGAAATACCTGCACAATAAATGTAAAATCTATGTTCTGGTGAAGAACAGACCTTCAGAACTGTCCTATCATGTCTTTACAAAGTTTCAAGTTTACACTTTTTCTTCTATCGTCAGAGAAAAATGACAAATTCTGAAGTGACCGAGGCTACAAGTCCAACTGATCCCCAAACAATGAAACTTCATGGAAAAGGGGGTTGGTGATGTAAATGACATAGTGGTTAAAGATATAAATGATTTTATGATGAAGTGTCAAATGTAGTACTTTTTTCATTTTCTGAACCTGCTTCTTCTTGTTCAGGGTCACAGGAAGCTGGTGTCTATCTCCAGGGGTCATTGGGCGTAAGGCGGGGGCTGATTTAGAGTTGCCAGTTAGCCTATCGAGCATGTTTTTTTGGTCTGTGGGATGAAAATGAAGAGAAAAGCCCCACATCCACAGGGAGAACATGCTAACTGCATATAGAACCTGGAACACCGTTCAGCCCCGACTTGAACTTTAACCACCACATAAATCTCTCTGTGATTCTGATCGACTTATCTTTATTTCTTGATTAAAAAATGTTGCTTCGTGTATTAGTTTATGTAACAATTGAACTAAATTAGAGATCATAGGTGTCTGTTTCAAAACTTGTTGTTAACCCATCCAACATTGTCAATATTTAAAAATAAAAGCTGCAGCTGTCAAATACTTGTTTTCCTATTTTACCACCGCACAAAATAATTGAAAAGTATCATCAAGATGAAGCTGGTCTGATAACTCACACTCACCTGCAGATGGAATCGATGTCCTGTGTGTTCTGGTCTTTTTGTGTTTCTGCCAAACTGTCCCCGAGTGTGACCAAACACTGAGCAAAACTCTTATAGATGGAACCACATGCAACAGGTATCGCCACTCCAAAACACACGTGAGCCAAACCTGAAGGTGAAGAAAAAAAGATCTTTTTATCAGAAATTAAACAAGTAAATCAGTCTGCACGGCACTTCTTTTAAATGAACCGATTTAGTTAAATCGAGACTCAAAACATATGAAAATATGTCAGGCAACGAAATATGTTGTTTTATATTTATCTGGAGAGATTATTTACCCTCAAAGCCAAATTCTGTAAATCATGTCTGAGCGTGCTGATTGGCTCATATAGGTCACACGTTTCTCTGAGACTCTCTGATTGGCCAGATGTGAAACTTTAGGTTCAGGTGTGCAGATAAAGTTTCAGCTCTTCTCCAGTGAGTTGATGACGGCTGGGTTGGTGAGATTCTTCGGGATTTCTCTGGTTCTGGGAATTGTGGTGTTCTAAATGAGTGATGAGACCAAATTTTAGCTCTGGTGTGTGTGTGTGTGTGTGTGTGTGTGTGTGTGTGTGTGTGGGTTTGTATTTCTGACCTCCTGGGGACCCGTTTCCTGACTTTTACTATCTTTCTGGGGTCCGAGGGTTCTTGTGGGGACCGAAGCCTGGTCCCCATGGGGGGGACTCCCCTTTTTAGTGTTAGGGGTTAGGTTTATAGGTATGGTGTGAATAGAGTTTTAGTTAGTCTTAGGGTTAGTTATAGATCAGTAATGGTTAAGGTTAGTAAAAGGGTTTGGGTTAGGTATAAATCTAGTTACTAAAATCAATGGAAGTCAATGGACGGTCCCCATAAGGATAACAAAACACACTTGTGTGGGTGTGTGTGTGTGTGTGTGTGTGTGTGTGTATTGGATGATTTCTGTTTCTGTCCATAAATAAGATATATAAGATATCGTATAAGATGAGCTCCATCTGGTTTAATCTAACAAACATTTTAACCTTAAAGAGGTGATAGATCAAAGTAAAAGCAGCAAACACTGGGATTCTTTGCTTTTTTTGCTCTAATAATTTGATTGAAATTATTATACACCACTGAATACTGATGCATTTTTATTTGATCTGAGTTTTTAAAATCCTGGAGAGATCACATGATCAAAAGTTACATTCAAATTATAAATAACATCTCATTCTGTTTTCTCTGAACATGCGTAATGTTTTTCTAGCAGTAGTTCATGTCTGTCCTGGTTTCTTCCTGAGGAAGGTTCAATTAGTCCAGATGTTTTTGTTGGTTTGAATGTTGATTTATCTCAACTTTCTGCAAACTAATGAGTAAATTATTATTGTAACATTTCCCTAACTCACAAGGTCTGCTCATTTTATAGGCTTCAGCTGTAAAGTTAAATGTCTAAATTTAGCAGTTTTATCATTGGAGGAAAATCAAACTCTAAACAACAGATGAAACAGTTTTGATCCCATTTTGATGCAACAAATAAAACAAGCAAAAAAAAAAAACATCTTTAAACAACCAGAAAACTGACATGCAGAAACTGCAACGCAATCAAACAATAACTAGAGAGCACAGATTCTTACTGAGGCAGAGAGCGACGGGCAGCAGCACCGTCGCTGCTCCTGGATGGGACTTCATCATTCGGTCCAGTGGAGCCCCGTGGAGCCTGGCACCTCCTGCGAACAAGAGTAAAGCTCCCACTGGTTGGAAACCCAAAGAGGGAAGTTTTCCTGACTTAAAATCGGGTGTTTTCTGCCATCCGTTGTGAATTCATCAGATTGGAAAAGTATGACAATGCTCAGAGGCGCAACCCAGCTGGATTAACAGTTAAAGGGACCAGTGCATCACACAGAGTAAAGAGGATGCTGCATGTGTGCGTGCATGTGTGTGTGTTTCTGTGCGTGTTGTGGAGAGCTTGGAGGCAGCAGACCAATGACAACATCCCAACACAGCTCAGTGGATTAAAGCATTCTCATTTCCGGTATTCGGTATTTGGAACATTTATTTCAAACACAAATGGCTTATGTTTGGTATAATGGTGATTGTTCTCTCAGTGCACATGCTTTGAAACATACCAACCTGCTGCTTTTATTCTAAAATAAAGCAGCTTTTTATCACAAAAGTAGAAGAAAACACTGTCAGAAGCGTGAAGAGGATTTGTGTAGTTTTGTTGTTCACTGTGGACAGATGGGTGACGTTCCTGTGGGGATAAAAGAATCCAGCTCACCTGGGAGTCTGACACAGATACAAACTGGCCTCGGAGAATAGCAGCAGCCCGTGGGAGGATTCATCTGCAGAGATTTGGGTCATGAAGGGGCCAGTGAAGAACATGAGGATGTGATAAACCACCTTAATTAAATGATAAAACATGATAAAATATAGCTGATTTTAAATCTTCCAGCTCATTTCCCTTCTTTGAATATCTTTTTACATCAGTGCTACTCTCCTCTTCATCTCAACCCCCTCCCACCTGCTACGCCCCCCCAGATGGCTCTCACACTGTTCATTAGTACTAGTTCACATCTGCATGCCGAAGGAATAGTAACCCATTGTTAATCTGCAGCTTAAAATAACCATTAAGTGCAGAATAATCTGCTTGTGTCCGAGGCGTCTGACACAGATCGATACATCTTGAAAGTTCATTAACTCTAAGAAATATTCTACATCTAGATGTAAAAAACTGAAAAACTAATAAAAACTTCTTGTTGTTTTGGTCAGTTCAAGAATTCTTTTGTCTTTTTCAAGAATTTGTTTTCATTCAAATGAAGCATCTCAGTGTTTTGACACTGAAGACTGTTAGGTAAAAGTTTTATAAATGTTATAGAGTTTGAAGTCCAGGTCTGGACTGACGCCTCATGCAAACCCTTACCAGGGTAATTTCCACTGTTTGGACCTCAACTCATATTAAGTTGGGTCTCATATTTTAGTTTAAGAACTTGAGGTGTTTTGTCAGCAGATGTTTGTGGATTAAAGTGGATTTTCTTCCTAGCAGGTCTCTGAAAGCCTGATTCACCCGTAGAACCAGGTGCAGTAAAAACACCTGTTTCTGCAGGAAGTTCCAGTGAAAAGTTGTTGTACTATTAATAATCCTGATTTGTTGAATGAATGATGGTCACACATGTAAAATTAATCTGTCTTTAAAAAAAAAGAAGAAGAATTTCTATAAACACATTGAAAAAACAAATGTTTAAGCTGCTGACTCCCGCCAGACGTGAAGGACCTCGAGACACACCTGAAACAGTTTTTGGAAGCAAAACCTTCAAAGTAAATTCTCCAGGACATCTGGGTGATCCTGAACATCAGTTCATGGTTAGCTTAAAACTGTTATGTGGATGTTTGGAAGCAAAACCAGGGGTTATGAAATAAACAATGTCAAAATTATTATTTTTTTTTTCATATTTGTGTGCTTTTGCCTCAAAATGCACCTGTCTCTNAGATCTCATATATTTGTTGTCTTTTTCCGGAAACTGGATCTCAGAGTCCAGAGTGATTATTTTAAATGAATACATACATGTTCTGAAAGGATGACGCAATCTGATGTGAGAAGCTCTGAACATAAAAACGTTATTTATTGTGAAAAGCTGCAAAAACAGAAAGGAAAGATGGAGTTTGACTGAGAGCGCTGGATTAAGGTATTACGCAACTCTGCTGGGAGTAAAATAAAAAAAAAATAAATCCAGATTAGATTAGGGATCTGGATCCTCATTCTATGCAGTGTGTTCTGTCTGTGCATCCATTCATCATCTCTTCCCTTTTTCCTGCTTTACTTCATGTTACACTCACAGCAGGTTGTAATAATTACTCAGTCAGGTCTGAGTTATGGAGCATCACGATGTTTATATTATAGTATTAATCATCCATCTATCTATCTATCTATCTATCTATCTATCTATCTATCTATCTATCTATCTATCTATCTATCTATCTATCTATCTATCTATCTATCTATCTATCTATCTATCTATCTATCTATCTATCTATCTATCTATCTATCTATCTATCCATCATCCATCATCCAGCGGTCACTGAGGGATTTACACTCTTTACATGTTGTTTGTCCATCTCAGGTCAGTTACAACATCCCAACAGAAAAATTAAACCTCAATTTGTTTTCTGTAGATAAAAAAGCTCTTGGAAGTTTCAAGAAATTTAATATTACTTACAGATGTCACAATTTGTAAGATGTTCTGACAGTCTGCACATTTATATGAAAACCTTAAAACCCCCTACAGTTACTAATGTTGAAGAGACGTTCACAGAATCCTGCGGTTTCTAAAGAAAACAAGTTTCGTTTCAGATCGTTCCTTGCTGTTCCTTAATGTGATGTTTTCTGTATGAATCTGTTCTTTTGTTTAAACCATTTTGTCTAATTTGTGAGGATTTTTTAAAAAATCATTTTTTTAAAAGTTTTGATAATCTTAGGATAAAACGTTTCTGAGCAAAAATCTTTTGTACTATCCAAATGTTTGGAATACTGTTTCCCCATAACTAACAAATTTAAAGGTTCAAATGAAGTTTTATTTCTCAATCCCTTAATTATTTTACACAACCAAAACGTTCTACTCCTAAACCTCCATGATGTGGTTTAATCATTAACATCAGACTCAGGGTTTCATCTTTTCTTTATTTTATTTTCAACAGCTACAATAATGGATTTTATTTTTCGTCTAACTTTGTTGGTTTAATAAGAATCTCTTTGAGTCCATGTCAAACCTAATGGATCAGGTGACACATGCAGAGTTTATGTTCAATTTCCAAATCTTTAAGAGTCACAATTTAATTTTATAAAAGAATACTGATTCAAAAAGATACACTGCAAAGTTTTTTCTCAGCTTACTTAAAACATACAAAACCACACTCTGCAATCCGGAGAGCTTTTATCTTCAAACCCTGATGATGGGAAACAACAAAATCGCTGCAGAAGCTTGTCAGTGGCTGCAGGTAAGGTGACACCAGGTATACAAAACAATGACATGACTTCAAAAATTGAATTTACCTGGGAGAGCAGCTTAGCTGTCAGACCAAGTTCAGACATCAGAAATGTGTAAAACACTCATGATAAGCACCAAAAGATGCAGCCATGTGGCAGAACATGACTTCAAACAGGCACATTATAACTATTCTTCCATTTCTATTTCCAGAATGTTTATCTGAGGAAAAGTTCTACTAACATCATGTTCTTAGGATGAAACCTTTCACACTGAATACATTGCAGACCGAGTTCCTTAAACTTTGTTGCTCAAATGTACATGTATGCCAGGAATAGTGTTTACTGTTTAAAAAGAAATAGCCAAGCATTCTTCATCAGGGTCCTTCAGTTTACTTTTGCATTCCATCATGAAAGTTTGATGCAAGAAACCTATTTTAAGCTGAAACATTAGGAAGCAAAACCCAAACCTTGAAGCAGTTCAGAGTCATCAACTCATTCCACTCACAATGTGAAGCTGCTTCATTTGTAAATCTGATCGAGCTCATGAGTTTTGACTGGAAGTATAAGATGTTGCACTGATCCTGCTGGACTGCAAGGAAACATCATTCTGTATGTTTATATGAGATAAGAGAAGAAGTTATTTCTATCTGCTACATAAACAAGGCAGTTTTTTTTAAAGATCAGGCTTATATGAAAAACACGTCTACTTTTCAAAACAGTTGTTTTCCAAGCCCTGGGTCTGTGTAATGAGTTGTTTCCAGGTATCACACCATTAGTTTTTCTTCCGGATGCCAGCAGCAGCCGCCGCCTGCCCACACAGCAGCCGGTCCCGTTCCCGCACCTCCTCCTGGAGCTTCGCCTCGACCACCCGCAGCTGGCGGATGGTCGCCTTCATTTCTTTCATCTTCACTTCCATAAGTGCGATGATGTCTCGCTGCTCGTTCAGTTTCCGTAGCAGCTCGGCGGATGTGGTACCGGTGGTCAGGGAGTACGAGTGGTCCAGCGGGTTGCTGGTCGCACCGACATACTGCAGGGGCTGCTGCTGTGCGGCGGCCCCGGTTTCTCCCGGGGAGTCCTCGATAATGATCGGTTCTGCACCTCCTCCCGGTGAAGAGTAACAAGTCCCTTCTGACGGGGCCGGTAGCCGAGCTGTGCCCAGGTACTCCCCGTTTTGACCTATCTGAACCACGGTGATGCTGTCGTCCGCCGCCTCTCCGCCAGCGTTGCTCTCGGCTCCCACGGCTGTGTTTCCCAGGACGCTGGTAGCGGGAGCGGGAATAGCAGCGGACACCTTCCTTCCCCTGCCCCGCCGACTCCTTCGTTCATTTACACCCCGCAGGGGGAAAAGCGACGGCACCCGGACGCTGTAGGTCTTCCTCCCACCGGCGAAGTGCACGCTGCAGACTCGATGTCCTGTTGTGGGCTGGAAGGTGCTGAAGCAGCCGCTGACACCAGCCCGGGAGATGTTCCTCAGCCACTGCTCCCTCAGAGCGCTGTCCTTAGGAAACGTGTAAAAACGAAGCTCCCGGTCCCGGTGCGAGTTGTTGTAGCAGCCAGGGACACAGCATGTGAACCCGGGCATATTTTATCTACTGGCGATGTTAAAACACGACTTTCAGAATGTTTTGTTGATGTTTATTTTCATGTGCGTTGTTATCAAGCTAGGCGGCCTGTAAACGGAACTACACGTCCCACAAAGCTAAACGACTTCCTGTTTAATTTTTAAACAACGTTAGCTACTCCCCTGCGTACGACGGCGGAATCTACTTATGTTAATCAAAAATTTTGTAATATTGATATTCCAATGTCGCCGAATTTAACCCAGAAATTTAATTTTGGGGTCTTTTTTCGTTCTTCGATGTATAATCGAGTCACTCGAACGTTACGGAGAACTAACTTTCCCAAGATTCATAGCGCGCCCTTTCTGTTGCTGTCAATCATGCAGCGCCTCTACTGGTCAGAGTGGCAACTGTACTTCAAGTTGTTTACTAAAAAATTATTATAATTTTGGAAAAATTAAAATCTCATTTTAACTAACGTTGAAAGTATTTTAACCACTATGTAACATATTTAATAGGCATGTATTTATCATAAAAGTCTATGAAAATAATAGCTAAATAATTCATTATTATTACAAATTTAAGTTTAATTAATTGTAAAACTATCTGTATACAATTTGTGTAGGTGCAATATCTGTCTGGCTTCAATCTGCTGTTTATCCTACATCACATGTAGCAGGAACGGAATGAGCCTTTTAAAATATGCTGATGATATGACCCTGGTGGGCCACGTTGACAGTATGGAGGCTTTAACTCAGTACAAAGTAGTGTTGGATGACCTGCTGAGAACTTTTAATGAAAAATCCCTTCAGTTAAATGTTTCAAAGACAAATGAGTTGTGCTGTGTAGGCAGACAGAGCTACAACTACATCTCAATTTTTTAAACCCTTGTCTTTTCAGAGAGAGAATAGGTTTAACAGTTGGTGTGTTTGGGGACACAGATAGACACTCGTCTATCTTTCCAAATTCACTCAGATTCAAGCTACAATAAAGCTCTCCAGCCCCTCTATCTTCTCAGGAAGCTGAGGAATTTTAATGTCAAAGCAAATATTTTAATCATAGTTTATTAGTCACTTTTTGAATCCATTCTCACTTTTAATATAACGTCCTGGTATAACTTTCTTACCAAAACAGAAAACAAAACTGTCATGGGTTATAGATCAAGCAGGTAAAGTAAATGGTTCCCCACAAACTCCACCGTCGCATTTATACAAGTGCGATGTGATCAGGCAAGCCATACTTAAAGGTCCTTTACGTATCAATGCGTGTGATTTAAGTTCAACTATATGTGGTCTGAGATCTTTTATCGTTTTTGTATGTTTTTGTAAAGATGATGTGGAGCCCTGTCAAAGACAAATTTCTGTAACTCTTTAAGGTCAAAGAAATAAAGTTTTCTATTCAAAGTATTTGTATTGTTTTTAAATCTATTTTACTCTCCTGTATTTTAATTCACATTTAAGAAATTTGCTTTACTGTATAAGGTTTTGTGAGTGTATGTTTCTTTTTAACAGTCTGAATAAATATTAACCTAAATATTGTTATATTTAAACACTTTTTACCACAGAGGTGGTAAGAGAAGAACTAAAGTCAACGTACTTTACAACAGTGAAGCAGGTCTTTTACCACCATGTTCACTATCTACAACAAAACAGAATCATATTAAAACATTGTAATTAGCTTTTACAATTTTAAAATACAAAGTTATATATACAATAAAATTGTAAGATGGATAACTTACATTTAAACAAAAAAAAAAAACGACAATACAGACATGCCACTGACATAGATAAGAAAATTCAAATTCAATTCAAATTTACTTTATTATTCCCCAAACGCAAATTAGATGTTGTAATAACTCAGTTCTTCTTCAAGTCATAATACTGGGTTCTATCTGTGGACAGGAATGATCTCCTGTAGCATCTGTGTTGCAGCAGATCTGAAGACGCTTCTGACTGACGACACTCTGTTTTTGAGTTACTGTCTTGTGAAGAGGATGATGGTTTTCCATTATGTGCTTCATCCTCCTGTGAACAATTAACTCAAGAGGATCCAGAACCAGCCTTCTTTATCAGTTTGTTTAGCCTCCTTACGTCACCTGCTCTGATGCTCCTCCTCCAACAGGTGACTGTAGATGTTCACATTTGTGAGTATGACTGATGGAATAGAATGTTTAAACTTCCCTTTTCTCTCTTGTCGCTTTGTTCCTGTTCTATATCCACATCTTCTTCTTATTAGCTCATCAGGGTATCAATTTTATCATTTAGATCTGTTTTTTTAAACAAGTCTCCAAACCATCCAAACCAGTACAAAAATAATTTTAAAAAGTTATGTTTACAGAAAGAAAAAGCAAGAAATACGCAAAAAGTGTGGCTCTATTCAAGAGAATAATTACCTATGTGCATTTGTGAGATGTGCAAATGTATAATAATAATAATAATAATAATACATACATACATACATACATACATACATACATACATACATACATACATACATACATACATACATACATACATACATACATACATACACAAAAACAAATATTTTATGAAATCAAGCAGCACTTTCTGTACCGCGCGTAGGGACTACAACTGGTCACGTGTATCTGTTTGAGGCGTAGCGTCTGACGTGACATATCACGTGATTATTGTTGAACGAATCAAGCTTCGATACAAAGCTTCGCTGTTCATCTTTTGACACACGCCTCGGACCTTCCGTGTCAAGAGTAATAACCTGTCTCTGTGGAGAACGTTGATCCGGTTGGTACCTCGTGTTTTTTCATACGTAATCTAGAGCAAATTATTTTAGTTTACTTTAAAAACCAGTAAATAATTAGAGAGAGCACAGGTTATCAATAGAAAAAGTGTTAATTTGCTGGTCGCTCTGCTTCACCGGCTAGCTGAATGTGCTAACTGACGTTATCAAAAGCTTCTCTGTCCGACTTGCTCTGTTTGTGTTTATGTCTTCATCAGCTCGATGTGTCTTAAAATTATATTTACTATCATTAAAGATGTTAAAATGAACAAAATGATGGTGTTTGATATCTGACTGGACACAGCAGTACATAGGTAGTGTGTGTTTGTGTGTGTCTGGACCTGCATGGGAAATGTTTAGATATTTTTGTTTGTTTTATTTCCCCACGGTATCTGATTTCTGTGATAAGTCTTCTAGTTACACAGGTCACACAGGTGCTGAGTCACGCTTTGTGTGATCATATTCACAGTGTAACAGCTTCACATAAAGGTCTGATGTTGAAATAACAAATCCATTTGTATAGACTCAGTAAGTCACGCTTTGTGTGATCATATTCACAGTGTAACAGCTTCACATAAAGGTCTGATGTTGAAATAACAAATCCATTTGTATAGACTCAGTAAAGCTCAGTCCAGACAAAACCAGTCTTACGTCTAGAGCATGAGTAGTATTTGTTCAGCTCTTGTTCTGGAATCAGTTCATGCAGGCAGAATAACCTCTTTGTAATGTTATTCTCGTTCTGCTGCAGAAATTCCAAGTATCAGAAAAAATTGTAAAGGAAAAAAACTGCTAAAAAGATTAATTTCCTGTTGCAGGTTCATGTTGTTTTTGGTCAAAGTTAGAAGGAGCCACTTCAGAGGGGGTGAAGGGCCACATGTGGCTCCAGGGCTGCAGAACCCTGAGCTAAACAAACTTTCAGCTAGCTGTCCTTTCAATCTCAGATATGCATCAAATCATAGTAAGATTTGTTGTTGTTGTGAAATAAAGTTCAACAGTATCTTTTATGATTGAAATCAAGTAACATCTGGATCGTGTTGAGTTTGAAAGGTATTGGATAGTTTAAACTACAAAATATTTCTTTATCTAATTTCACCGCTGGTAAATACAGATGTAGAAGTAGCATTTGTTCTGTAGGTAGAAGGACGTTCACATTTATGGGTGTGGAGCCTCTACAGAAAGGCATGTTAAGTATGCACAGCAGGACACAGTGTAAGTGGCTGTCTGATGAGGAACGCTGGGCAGGACATTCATCAGACATGTTTGTCCTTTGTTGGGACATTCAAATTATCAGAGAAATGTACAACAATATCTACAAAGTACAATTAATTTAGTTTTTACAATGTAAATTTTCAAAGCTGCTCAGAGTTTAAAAACGGTTCTCAATTTTATTTGAAGTTATATTTTCAAATTTAACCCATGATATTGTTGAAAAGTTACACATTTTTGATGTTGTAGATGTTTAAAAGTTTGTTTGTTTATTTCCAGTGAACCTTCCAGGTTTGCGGCCGGCAGCACACCTCAACAGATGAGCAGACTGAGATGCTGAAGAGGATGGGTGTAGTTCACACATGAAGTTGCACCATGTTGCCTGGAGTCGGTGTGTTTGGGACGGGGAGCACGGCCCGAGTGCTGGTTCCACTGTTGCAAGCTGAGGGGTTTGAAGTTCATGCGCTGTGGGGACGAAGTGAAGAAGAAGCTTGCTGCCTGGCAAAGGAACTTGGGATCCAGTTCCACACCAGCCGATCTGATGACGTCCTCCTGCACCAAGATGTTGATCTTGTTTGTATCTATATTCCACCTTCAATGACGAGACAGATTGCAGTCAAAGCACTGGGTAATACCTTTATTCTAATATATTCATTTATGTTTCCTTAGTTGCTTTGTCTAAAAGAATTCTAAAACATATTTATAATGCACAACTCTAGTTTTTAAATTCAGAATATTTGAAAGTCAGTCATTATCTGTACTTGCTTGTTCCTGTTCAGGGTTGGGGGGAGCTGGTGTCTATCTCCAGCTGTCATTGAGCGAGAGGCGGGGTCACACCTGGACAGGTCACCAGTCCATCACAGGGCCACATCTAGACAAACAACCACTCACACTCACACACGGGGACAATTTAGAGTTACCAGTAAACTTAAACATGTTTCTGAACTGTGTGAGAAAGCCTCAGTCCCCAGAGAAAACCTACACATCCATAGGGAGAACATGCAAACATCAGAAAGGTCCCAGCCCGGTTTCGAACCCAGGACCTCCTCACTGCAAAACAACAGTGCTACCAACTGCACCACCGTTCAGCCTATATTTGACAGTATCCAGCAGAAAAACTCAATTCAACAGTTTGTTTTATATAAATTCTTTTTCTTTAAAATGTTTCTTCTAGACGCCATGACACAGTTTTTAACAGTGTATTCTACTAATACAGAACCTCTGTGTCACATGACCTGTCTGGGTGTGGCACGGCAGATTTAGAATATATTTACATAAAATCTGAGCTGTATTCCTCTCTGAAAAAGTTTCTACAAAACAGCTGTATTCTTCTGAATCACGTCTTTCATCTGAAACGAGATTGTATGAACCTCTGGGTGCATCAGAAGGGAGTAGATGTGAAAGTTAACGTACCTTATCTGATGAAATTCTTCAGTGTTGAGCTCAGTTTCCTGTTTTAGTTGTAACTTCCTGAGTGTTTTCCTACTGAAAGACTTATCTACAGCTGTGATCCCACGGGTTACTGAACGTCCAACTGCACATGTGAAAACTGTGCACCCCATTACAATATGATATGGATCCGTTTACCCTTAAATTATATTTAATATGCAGTTATTTACTGTTTTATCCTAGATGACCTAAATTCATGCCATTTTACTTTGTTTTGGTCTTCACCTCAAAGATCATTGAAATTACTTACCCGCTGTCTCTCTGTTTTTACAGGTATTGGTAAGAATGTCGTGTCTGAGAAAGCTGCTACTGCTGTTGATTCATTTAAGATGGTGACAGCAGCCAGATATTATCCTCAGCTGCTAAGCATCATGGGTAACACCCTGCGTTTCCTGCCAGCGTTTGTTGCAATGCGCCAGCTGCTGGTTGAAGGATACGTTGGTGAAATCCAGGTGTGTGACGTCCGGGTCTACGGTCCAAGTCTTCTGGACCAGTCTTATGGCTGGACCTGTGAGGACCTGATGGGTGGAGGCGGACTGCACATTGTCGGCTCGGCCATCATCGACCTCCTAAGTTACCTCACGGGCACCAGAGCCCAGCGTGTGCACGGTTTACTACGGACCTTTGTGCAACAGAACAACTTAATCCGAGGCATTCGCCGTGTCACCAGCGATGACTTCTGCTTCTTCCAGATGTTGATGGGTGGGACTGGGTCTGCTGGCGTGTGCTGCACCGTGACCCTGAACTTCAACATGCCCGGGTCATTTGTGCATGAGGTTATGGTAGTTGGATCCACTGGAAGGTTGGTTGTCCGGGGCACCCAACTGTATGGTCAGCGCAATGGCAGTAAAGGGGAGGAACTGTTGCTAGGTGACAATGGGTGGGTTGGCCCTGAGGTAAAGGAGATGCCCCTCCCTTACCTGCAGGGGCTGAGCTCCATGGTTAAGGCACTGAGACAGTCTTTTCAGGCACACGAGGAGCGCAGGTCATGGGAGCGAGGACCGGTTGCTTTTGCACCAACATTTGAAGACGGTCTGTACGTTCAGACGGTGGTCGAGGCGGTGAAGCAGTCCAGCTGTAGCGGAGAGTGGGTGTGTGTGGAGGTCATGAATCAGGAGCCGGATCCAAACCAAAACCTGTGTGAGGCTCTTCAGAGAAACAAAAACTGAAATAATTTATACACAAAGTGCAAAAACTACATAAGGGCCAGAACAGGGCTTTGAATGTTTTTAACACAACTGCTTTGGCTGTTTACATGATAAATGACTACTTTTTCACAATTTCACATTCATGTTATTTTCTTTTTTATTTAAACACACACACAGACGCATTGTGTACTTTACCTGCACAGATGAAATTCATATATGCGATAAATTAGTAAACTACAGCTCCATTATTTGTATTGGAAACATCCTTGTGCCAAAAACAGACGCTGTTATTTTTATTCTCACTCGCAGTTTAAGTTAAAAACTGTTTTGGGGCGTCGTAATATACATCACACATCAGCAAGGCATCTTCATTAAATAGTAAATTAAATCAAAATCAGTGGCTAAGTATTAGCACTGTCAGTTTATAGATTAATATATCTGCTTAATTTTTGTGTGACGACTGATTTGAGTACTGTGTGGTTTTGTAATTTGGCTACTGAGCTGTTGGCCACTGCACAATTTATTCAAATTATTAATTACTGTAGAAAATAGTAAAAAGACATGAGTTAGTATGTATGTATCAACGTTTGACAGGAATATTGGAGCTGTGTGCCGTTTACATTTTTTGTTTTATTACTCATTAGGTTACATAGCAAGTCGCAAGAAAGAATAGTATTTTTCTTTTAATTTTTAGATGTTACATTTTGGCATGATGTGGGTGTAAAAGCAGGGACTTAGTAAAATAAGCTGTAGAGAATAGAACAGTAGCGTCGTCCCTGAAAATGGCCAGTTTATCATTTTTCTTGGTTTGCTGTTGGCTGGAGAAAAGCCTGTGTTTTAAATGCATATCTTACACGATTTACAAGTTCTGTAGTTTTATTCATTCCATAGAACCTGTAGGACAAATCCCCAAAAATGAGTCTCTACAATAAGTTTAGAGAGCTTGAGGGAAGCAGAATAGATGTTGAGTTTGTGATGTAATAATTTTGGTTATTAATGAATCAAAAGCAGATGATTGTCTCGTAAGGAGACACAGAAAAACAACATAAAGGATGGAGACTACTAACCTGTAACAGCTTCCTGTACGGCTCATACACTGTCAGTCTGCATTTGGTGCAACAAACAGAGTTTTACTAAACAAAAATGAGCAGAAACTTTGTTTTTTGTGGAGTTTAAAGTTTTAAACATGCAAATTGTGGGTATTTGGCAAATGAATGAGTTTACATTTCATGTAATAATTACTTTATATTGATTTATCTCTAAAATGTATCTTCCAAATTAGCCTCATTAATTAAAAATCAATAGTTCATGTGCAAGTTCAGAGTGTAAAGTTTCCATTTACCACAGATAATCAATTTTTTTAATGTTTTAAGTTTACATTAAATCAGATGAGCAGTTGATGAACAGTTCTGATTTCTAACAGCTGCTCATGGTGTTTATGGAATACTAATACTGTCAGTAGTTGAAGTCGAAGCCCAGCACAGTCCAGGTTTGATCTGTTCACACAGGTTCAGTTAGAAAATGTATCACTACTAAATACATTCCCTCAGAATTGTATTAAACTCTGAGCTTTTTTCTTTCTTTGCACTGATGGCACATGTTTATTGCTTGCACCAACCAGCTTGCTGCAATAGTAAAGTTAACATTTAGTATAGCTCGTTTTTTTAATTGTTCAAAGATAATTTGCTCTTTTTGTTTTGTTCAGTGTTTGAGTTTTCAGCCTGTGAAGTTCTGTTTGAAGCTGTAATATTTATCTTTTATTTTTTAGATTTTGTTATTTTTACTGAAATGGCATTTTGAGCACTAATTTGTTGCTTTAGATTTGATAAACTGTACGTATCTCAGTGGCTTTAATAAAAACAACTGTTTTCATTTAGAGTTCCTGGTTCAACATGAGTTTATCAATTCTTTATTTTTTTTTTTAAATCTTCATTTGTAGTCAAATTATTGTAAGATGGAAGTTGTCTGAAGGGGTCCGGGGCTCAGCTTTGGAGTCAAGTAGGTAGGTGCGTGACTGGCATCAGTTTACTGGACCAGTCAGTTCATAGGCGGGCGTGGTGAGTTGGCTCGGAACACATCTGATCATGGCAGCCATGGTTCTAAAAAAGGGGTCAGAGTTTGGTGGGGTCGGCCAAGTCTGAACAAAGCAGGAAAGGGTCCACACCTACACTATTCAGCCCAAGTGTGAAAGGGGCAATGGTGAGGAGCTCCATCATGCAGGGGGAGCTTGAAGTAGAGTTGCTGCTCCACATCTAAAGGAGTTAACTGAGATGGTTCAGGGATCTGGTTAGGATGCCACCTGCTCACCTCCCTATGAAGGTTTTTCAGGCATGTCCCCCTGGGATGAGACCTTCAGGCAGACACAGAATTCATTGGTGGGACTAAATATCTTCTGTGGCCAGGGAACATCTGGGGATCCACCAGAAAGAGCTGGAGGTCTGGGTCTCTCTCTTGAACCTGTTGCCCCCTGTGATCTGTCTATGGATGGATGATGCGTGATGATTGGTGGATCTAAGGTCCCTTTTTGATAAATAATGTTTAAAACACAGTGTTTTTTTAAGTTAAGTTTAAAAGATGTATGTTCTACTTTCCTCCTTATTTAGTAGGGTGGTTTCTTGTTTGTTTTGTTAACTTGTTTCCGTTACTAATAAAGTTTCCAAAGGAAAAAAAAGCTTTCGCAATGCATCATGGGACAACAGAGTTAGCCCGCACAGTGTTAGCACAACAGCTAATGTTTCAGTCTGCGGGTTAAGCTTGTTTTGGTTTGCAGGGGCAGCTGGACTCTGTCTCAAACTGGAGACCGAAAGGTAAATATGGACAAAACCCGCAAAAGAAGTGTTGTGTGGAGCTTTTTTAAAGACATAGACGACTGCTCGGTGCAGTGTCTCCTCTGTTGTCGCTATCTGCGCAGAAAAGAGGATGGCTCGACCACTCCGATGCTGAGACATCTCCGTCTCAAGCATCCTACACAACTCCCAGGGAAACACCTCGGACAGGAAACTCAAAGCGCATCTAGCCAGATCAATCACAGCATGGAACTAGACGGCGATCAGATCATTTCTGGTAGGGATTAACTGTAAACACTGAGACAAACTACATTTCAACCTTTAAAAAACGAACTGCCTGTGAAACAGTTACTGGGACATGAATCCAACATACCAAAATCTGTTCTGGAGACAAACTGACCCTAAATATATTGTGTAGATACGAAGAGGGAATTATTTTTATCATTACTGTTGGTCTGTTCCGTAAAGAATTTCATTGTCAGTTACCTCTTAGTATAATATCAAACTAGAAAGAGATACCAATATTTTATAAAGTATATATAACTGGGACAGCACCATAAAGTCCAGTCCTCAAACAACAAACGGAACTTCACACCTTTGAGTTGTGGAATAATCCCTTTCCCTTCAACTGTTTAACTTCTGTGCTGTAAAAATATAAAGTACCAATAACAAAATTAACCTTGTAAAATGCACCAGATACTTTTACACTGAGTTAAAATTCAAATTAGCTTTTTTATTCTTTGGATTTGTCATGTAGCTGCTCCTGCATCGATGATAAGGGCTTTAATCTGGATAACAGTTCATAAATATTTGGAAGGAAAAACATGCGTTAACATAAGTTTTTTGATTTTTAATTGAGGATAAAGTTTCGGTTTATCATTCATCCTTCAACATTTCTCATAATCTGATTCAGGAAATCAGTAAAGTGCATTAACAGAAGGTTTTGTGCCTGTTTGACTCATGTCAGTGGGACATTAGTAAATTATGTAAAGTAAACACATGGTTAAATAAATACAAAAGGTTAATTGCAAAATTATAATAATTGATCAGCAAGAATATGGAACATTTAAAACCCAATTCTTTTGTTTTTACCTGTAATCTAACATGATTCTACCTGCTCGTAGGCACTTCAGTAATAACCTGAAATCATTTTGTTTTTCACAACTCTGAATCAGTATTTGTACCTTCTTCTTCTTTCTCCTCAGTGGTAGTGGAGATGGAGGACGGAGACTCGGAAGCCAAGACCCCTCTGAACGATTCAGATCTCGCTGACGGCGGCGTCTTCGAAACGTCTCAAGACGGTCCAGCAGAACCAGTAACGTACCCAAAGACGAGTGATGATTGTCATGTTAAAAACACACGCAGACGCAGTTTGATTTGGAGGTTCTTTGAACACCTGGACAGTTTGAATGCTGCTCGTTGCCGCATTTGCAAGAAGAAGTTGCTTGAAAGTGGCGGCATCAGCAACCTCCGTCGACACATGATGAAAAGACACCCGAAGGTGCTCTCGGAGCTGCTAGCCAGCAACCAGCGTCGTTCTGCAATGTCTTCACGTCACTCTGTTGTCTCTCATGAGGCTTTTCTTGGAACAGAGAAACAGGATCCAGGTAAACTCACAGATCACCGCTGTTTGACTGGCATTTCCTCATTTTTACACGTTTGTTTAGCTCTTGGTAAAACTGTTTGTTGTTTGGCATGTCAAACATTTTCAGATCTTTATTCTTTACTTGTTACTGTTAAAAATCTCCAGAACTGTTAATGTTTGATTGTTTTCTGAAGTGATTGTGAAGCTTTTTCTGTTTTTGTTTAGTGAAAGTGGTTTTTGTGGAAGATGCCTCGGAAATTTTAACCAAACTGAGTGAAACTGAAGGTCCGGTCATCAACGGCCTTGTGGACAGTTTGGAGGAAGATTCAGCTCAAATGACGACACGTGCAGAGGCGAGCGATTTATTACAAAGACCGCCAGAAGCTGACGGTGGGACTGTTGAAGCCTCATGGGACGACAACCAGAAATGGATTTCAGGTTCGATTTTTTTTTGTTTGACATTTTTAAAACAATAATCCTAATACCAAAAAATGACATAAAGTGAGTGTTTCTGTTTGTTTGGATCTAAAATATCACATCTTATACAGCACAAAGTAAAACAATAAGATTCATTACTTCATGTTTGACACTGTAGAGCTTCTAATAAAAGAACATGCGGTAACACAGCGTTCATGTGCGATGCTGAATCAGGTGTTATAAATCAAACGTACAGAGATCATTGAAGAGGTCATTAAATCATGTCAAGTTCCAGTTTCGACCTTCTTTAGGTACATGTAGCATGAAGTTTGCATGTTCTCCCCGTGCATGTGTGTGTTTTCTTCAGGAACTCCAGCTTCCTCCTGTACACCAAAACTATGTTAATTAGTTAATGATTAGCTACTTGAAATTGGCCCTTGGTGTTTGTCTGTTTGCACGTGGCCTCGTCATGGACAGGTGACCTGTCCAGGTTTAACTCTGCCTCTCACCAAGTGACACCAGCTCCCTGTGACCTTGAAGTGGAACAAGCGGGTACAGAAATTTACTGAAATTTATCATATTAAAAAACAAGTTGAGTTCTTCATTATTAAAAGTACGAAGGATCCAGTAAATGTTCCTGTTTCCACCTTCATTCTGATGGAGATTCTTTCATGTTTGTCTGAATGTCGAGGCTGAATAATTGATCCGTAAGCGCCACATAGTCGTGTCTGTTTCTGCCAAATTAAAAAAAAAATTCTTGATAAAAATAACTTTTGAAATTTCCAACCTCGATAGTAACTTAATTGAGTTTTTTTTTCAGTGAATGTTGAACTGCAGGATGTTACCTCTGATGGTAAAACCCCATCAAATGAAGCTAATACCGGTCCTGCTTTAAATGGCCAACTGGACACTTCAACCCAACAAACAACACAAGATGATGGAAGCGAAGGCCGATCTGTGAGACAAACACGCAGACGGAGTTTGATTTGGCAGCACTTTGAGCGGCTGGAGAGTTTAGAGGCAGCGCGGTGTCGCATTTGCATGAAGAAGTTGCAGTGTTTTGAGAGCGGCTGCACCAGCAATCTGCACCGACACATGTCCAAGAGACACCCGAAGGTGTTCTCTCAGCTCGTATCCAACCGACAGCAGAACCAACCACAGAACTCGCACACTGACAGGACAAACGAGGACTCGGTGAACCTGCAGGAAGAGATTCCAGGTAAGAATTGTCTGTTATTAAACACCAGTATAATTGACCGTCTCTTTCAGTGTGTCTTTCTGTCCCTGCAGGGACAAAAGGATCAGCGAAGGTTTCGAGAGCATCAGAAAAGGTGTCGATAGAATCTGAAGGGGAAAGCAGAGTTTTTAGGCGGGAGAGGGAGCTGATAGAAGCTCTGAGGAGAACGCAGAGGGAGGAGGCTCGGACTCTGGAGCATCAGAGGGAGCTGGTGGAGAAGCTGCGAGCGGCTAGCTCCAGAGAAGCAGCTGCAGAGAGACAAAAAATCGAGTTGCTGCGAAAAGCACAGAAAGAGGAAGCCAAAGAGTTAAAAAAACAGCGAGAAGAACTGGAGAGGGAAAAACTAGAACTTCAGGAAAAATGGGAAGAGCTTCATCAGGAAAAAGTTGGGCTTCTGTTGCTCTCCAGAGAAAAGGAAGCCACCTGACTCGTATATGGCAGCTCGCTGTGATCTGTACATTTAAAAACTGATGTTTTGAGACTCATTCTACAACACGTCATGTAAAAATATGAACTTTTCTTTTAGTCCCATGCGTTCTGCAGAAAACCAGTGAACAGTTTGTTTTTTGTTTTGGGATTTGATGTGATTCTGTTTGTGTTATTGATGATGTAACGTAATCTGGAGACATTTCTGATGCCACAACAAGAACCTTTAAACTCTGACTGATTGAACATGTTTTGAGCCTCTTGTAGAGACTTAAAATAAGCAGCTGTGGGTTTAATTATCTGTGGGTAATATTTCTTAAAATAGCTTTAAGGTTTATAATCCACTTTTCTTTTCATAGAAAATGTGAAATTCTACAGTTACGCTACATTTTCAGGTTTTCTGAAAACTGTGAAGGTATAAATTAATTTAATCTGTAAATTTATAAGATTTTGATAAGTGTTTTCCCAACAGCTTCTATTAAACAAGTATTTTATGAATGCCATCCCTCAGGTCCCTTCTCAAAGAGCAGATTATCCAGAGATAGAAAAAAATATAATCGCTCAATATTAATTCAGTATTACTAGAAAAGGTTTTTCTTAAGACAATAAATTGTTATTTTCATTCCAGTGGTAGTTTAAATGTGTTGAACGTTGTTGTTAAATCCTTCTCACTACTCATGTGTCAACAGAGCAGTTTAAGATAATTTTTTTAAGACCTCCAATGTTCAAATGATAAACCCAAGTTTGTTTTTTTGTTGTTTTGAATATTTGTCAGCAATATTAACACAAAAACTAATCTGTCTTTATCGTAGTATTTAATCTTAATGCGATTCCACTGAAAGTTAAAATTATTTTTTTTGTTTCCCCGTTGTAGATATAAGTTTTATTTCAATGTGATTTGTTCAATTTCTTAAAATTAAGTTTTACAATGTTCTTTAAATGCCAGTGTTGAGGGATGATTTGCTAAACTTTATATATTCAAATAAACGTATTACTATAATGAGCAATATACATATTCAAAACAAGCATAAAGGAATATTAAGAAGCAGTATAATATATAAAAGTTTTCATATAACGTTTTTCATGTGTACGTTAAATTATTGCGTTTAAAATGTTTATACGCTGCGCATGCGTAAACTTTGGATATTTTTGCCCCAGTGTTGGTCTATCCAGGTGTTTTCACTTATCATAACTTAACTCGACCCAAAGCTAATAACAAACGTGTGTCATTTCATTCTGAGCACATTCTATGTAAACACATCATGTTTTTTGTAGTAGGGAAGGTTCTCCTTCACGAATTTATTTCCTGCCAGACTAAACCCAGGGAAGTATTAGCAGAGTGATGACGTTGGTATCTGTTAGCTTACGTGTAGCGGAAGATGGCTGACAGTGGACCCTTAGCAGCAAAAAGATGCGACTCCGGTCCCGTATCTTCTGTCAGTATGGAGACCATCTCCTCGTTGACGGAGCTGGAGGATCTGGAGAGGGTTTACCAGCAGCTCTGCGCTGAGGAGGTTTGTAAAAACGGCTGCTAACATCGCTTTGTGTGACGCGTACGTCATCAAACTTCCGCGACGTTGCTGTAGAAAGATACATAAACTCCAAAACATGTTGATTTCAAGTAAATTATTGCTTTGTGAGGTTAATCAGTGAAGCTACAAAGATTCCGTCACCTGGTCTCTGTTTAAAGGCAGGGTTAAAGGTTACAGGTTTGGTCCTAATTTTACTAAACACTCACGTTTAAAACATTAATGTACACAGAAACTGAGGTGATAGATCCATATTCCCTGATTCCGTTTTATAGAACAGAAATCAGTTTAAAAAAATGTTTTATTCCCTTTTTATCACAGAAAGAAGCAGAAACTGAGCTGGACAGACTGGTGGGACAGGAGGGGACCATTCACACCAAGATGCTGGCACTGCAGAGGATGGGGTACAGAGTGATGTGCTCTCAAAAACACCTGCTTTCATATCTGTGATCATAAGAATGTAATAAGAAAATGGCTGTTTGTGTTCCACAGACCCAACCTACAGCTGATCGGAGGAGACGCCAGTCAGCTGTCAGGCATGATCAGTTTTACATGCAGCTTGGCTGAGAACGTCAGTCGTAAAGTCCGACAGCTTGACCTGGCAAAAGTAAAGACATCTGTTTATTTAAAGCAGAACATTTAATTGATTTTGTTGTGGAAAATGTTTCAGAGGTTTTAATTTATTGAATTTCCAACAGACTCGGCTGTATAATGTCATCCAACGTGCTGATGACATCCTCGACCTGAAGTTCTGCACCGATGGTGTTCAGACTGCTCTGCGCAATGAAGATTATGAACAAGCTGCAGCTCACATCCATCGATACTTGTCTCTGGACCAGTCAGTTATTGAACTGAGCAGGCAGGGAGAAGAAAGTACGAGAGCTCTTCCTTTTTGTCATAACATCGTTTTACACCGCAGGGAGAAGAAACACTGCTGTCTCATTGACTGTTCCGTGTTTTGAGCCAGAAAGAAACTTTTACTGAATTTTCGAGATAGTTTTAATTGAGACCGTATCAGATAGGTCCTGCTGGTACCAATAGAAACAGCTTTGATGCTCCTTTATGTCTGCAGCAGATCTTTTTGGTGCTTCGGATTTAATACACTGATTGAACTGTTGATGTTCAGAGTAGCACATTCGGGTCTAATGTGTCATCAGATCCTGATCCAGTTTTTGCCTGGAGGGGGGTTCCCTCTACATGTTACAGCCGGATCCACACTGACTGTCATATCAACACTTTTCACTGAAGCTTGCATGTGTTTCATCGTCACTATCCACATCATGAAATCATTTCTATACAGGCAGTGCTGTGGACGCCAGTCTGGTCCTGCTGCAGGAAGCTGAACAGAAACTGAAGGTTATTGTTGCAGAGAAGCTAGATGAGGCTGTAGCGGCGGTCGACCTGGCGCAGGTGGAGCGGTTCTTCAAGATCTTCCCTCTGTTGGGGCTCCACCAACAGGGTCTCACCCGTTTCGGTCAATATCTCTGCACCCAGGTCAGTTCCAGTGAAAATGCTTCTAATCTTTAGTTTTATCATTAAGTTTCATTTTATTATTTAACTGTTTTCTGCTTCACAATTTGATCAACTGGTTATTTATAAGACCAATGCAAAATGACCTAAAGTCTGTTATTTTTCTTTATAAAACCTGCTTTTCCTGTGGTTTCTTTCTGTAAACGTTGTTGTAGATCATTTTGCTTCTTCATGCAATCAGGAACTTCTTTCTCTTTCACGCAGCTTGCCTCTAAAGCCGAGGAGAACCTGCTGCTAGCGACGGGAGGTGATCTGGGGGAGAAAAGAGCTCTGCTGATATTTGCAGACACGCTGACGCTGCTGTTGGAAGGTTCAGGAAAACCATTTATGTGCCTTTGTTTTCTTTGTCACACTACCGGACTCCACCCACACGCTGGTTTGTCTTTACAGGGATCGCTCGTGTTATTGAGACTCATCAGCCTATCGTGGAGACGTATTACGGTCCGGGTCATCTGTACATCCTCATCACTCACCTGCAGCAGGAATGTGACCGCCAGGCCCAGAAAATAGTTGATAAGTTTATGCAGCAGAGAGGATACCAGAACAAGGTGTGTGTAAGATCTGAACTGCATCGTGGGGGTTTCTGCAGGCTGTACATGAACTTGCTGAGACCTGGAGTCTGTCTTGTAGTTTCAGATTGTTCAGAGCAGCATGATGAAGAGCACGCCGGGGGACAGGATCGAGCCAAGGTGCGTGTCTTTACCACATGTACATGCCGTGTTTATTCCATGTTCATGTTAATGCATCATGTCTCACACTAACAGGGAATTGGACCCTGTGCTGACTGAAGTGACCATGATGAACTCCAGGGTGGAGCTTTACCTGCGCTTCCTGCGTCGCCGTATTATGGCTGACTTTGAAGTTGGAGATGATCAGAGCATCACACAAGGTTGTTTTATAAATTTGAACATATATCTATGAAACTAAGTTAAAAAATACACAAATCTTAATCTTATAAAACCTTTGAACCATCAGAACATCAACAGAACGTGGAGAAGCTGCTGAAACACTGTTTACTGAGCAGGACGATGCAGGAGCTGATTGGTTACTACATTCCAATGGAAGAATACTACATGAGAGAATCTGTCAACAAGGTCAGTGTTATTTAAACTGATTGTTAAAAAAATCAAAAACCTCCATGAAAGTGTGTAAATAGGATGTAAAAACAGAGTCCCATCTTCTTTAGGATGATTTTTCATATCCCAAGTTACTGACCTGCTGCCTGTTAATCTAATTAGTTCTCTTTGGCTGCTCCTGTGCAGAGATCTCACTGAGGGATACGCTCCCCTGCGTATTTACAGAAAGCTTTATTCCTGCCCCAGAGTGCACATAAGGTCCACCCAACCATGAAAACAACACACTAGTGTATTAAGCCTTTTTTTATCTGTAACTTTCCCATCTTTTATTGCCTCTTTTTAATCCTGTTTTAAATCCTGCCGCTGACATTAAATAAGAAAAAAGTCCCTCATTAAATTGTTTTATTTGGTTTTTAATTGATTTTTCAGTTTAAATGTTTTACAATTGAATATCTTTTCCTTGAATTGTGATTTTTTTTTTTTTTTTAAACATGGTTGTATGAAGGTGTTGAATATAACGACTAAGATGAAGATGTGGGTTTGTAGCAAAGATAATATTAACCACAAGTCAGACTCTGAGTCCAAAAATCCAGTATAGCAGCAGCTGTGAACATAATGTCATGACTTCACTTTGTTGCTATGAAGGTCAATGAAAAGGTCCGTCTTTATATTCAGTCTGTGGTTTGTGGAGTTCAGAATTAGTGAAATCTTTTTTTAAGAACCTTTCTGTTTGAATTTAGCAGCTTTTATAGAACATGAACAGCCAGATGAATCAAAGAAACAAATGAAAAACAGATTCACACAAGTTGTTCTAATTTGACAAAAGTTAAATGTGACTTGTTTCTCTCTACCTTATCACCCACACATCCTCAAGGCGGTTGCCATGGATACGTTTGAGAAGGGTCAGCTGACCAGCAGCATGGTGGATGACTGTTTCTACATTGTGAAAAAGTGCATCAGTAGAGCTTTATCAAGCTCCAACATCGACTGCCTCTGTGCTATGATCAACCACGCTAACTCTGCGCTGGAGTCTGACTTCAGGTGCTCGCCACATTCATCCATGTTTAATAAACTGCCGCTTCGCAGCCCATGCATGTGCTTCATCCTCATCGGTCTCTTTCCACCTGATAGGGAGGTGTTGTATAATAAGCTGCGGCAGGGCTTTCCGGCTACGACGCTTCAAGACATCCAGCGTGGCGTTAGCAGCGCGGTCAGTCTGATGCAGAACAGCTTACAGCAGGGCAAGTTTAACACGCTGGGCATCGAGAGCACTGAAAACGCCAAGGCTGCATTTCTGGTGAGAGGAAAACACTAACACACACAAACCAAACCTGGTCCTGTGACAGAGAAGAAACATGCACATGTTCACTAACAGAGTTTATAAGTTACTTCATGCTCATTTCACGAGATGCAAACTGACAGATGTGTAAATAAAAGGTTGATTATTGCAGCTTTCACCAGGGAGCCATGTTGGATTTAGAGTTTGTGGTAGCGGAGACGTGCTGACTCATAATTCTGACCTCAGGGGTCGATCCTGAGGATTTTTATAACTTGGAATGAATCATATTCATCACTGAGACGTTTTCCCTTCTCAGGTGACTCTGAATAATGTGGAGGCGTGTAGTGAGAACATCACTACTTTAAAGAGGAACCTAGAGGTGAGTTTGACGTCGTTCCCACATCACTCTGTATCACTCTGTCTCACTCTTTCTTAAATGCATTTTGTTTTTTCCATCACTTGAACATTGACTGGTGTCTCCCGGCAGAACGACTGCTCCAAGCTGTTCAGTCAGGGCTTCAGTTCTGGAGAACAAGCCAAGATTGAAAGCTGTCTGTCTGACCTCGTCAGCACTTCTGCAAAGTTCAAGGATCTCCTGCAGGTTCGAAATCACACACACACTCAAACATTCATCAGCTGGAGATTCATTCTAACATAACTACATCCTGGTAGGTTTAAAAAAGCAACTCTACCTGATTCTTGAGGAGATTTCACTCGAGGAGCTTGCTCTTTTGTTATAAACGTACTAGGATTTACTTTGACCTGGATGACCTTCATATTCCATAACAACAATATCTCTAAAACTTGTTCTCATATTGATAATAGTTTTAGTGATGAGAACTTCCTGTAACACCGAAGGGATTGTGTGTGTTGGCTGAAAGAGACATTTTATATTTTTACATTTTATTTTACTGAAAATAGAAAAGGAGATCAGTGAACTCTCAAGTTTTATTTAACTTTTTTATTCATTAATTTATCCTCAGTCAAGTGTTTTATTTATATTTAAGGTTTTCATTTGTCTGCTCAGGTGCATAAGATGCATTTCGATTATGAGACATGTATTTGACATGTATGAAACATGTATTTGACATGTATGAAACATGTTCAGTTAAACACGTTCAATAACAGGTTTATATGGATGCTGAAAACAACGTACCTGGAATTTAAGAGGTTTCAAGGTTGTAAAGGTGTTCAGATTCTTGTGTTTTTCTTATTGTTACAATAAATACTAGTTTGCTTATGAGCTTCTGATTGTTTTGATGATTCAACCCTGTGATTTCACATCTGTTTGTTCTTAAACGTGTGCGCTGGTCACTAAATATTAAAAGTTCTCTGCTGTTTTTTCTCAGGAGGGTCTGACAGAGTTAAACACAACAGCCATAAAGCCTCAAGTCAAACCCTGGATCAGCAGCTTCTTGTCCATCTCACACAACATAGAAGAGGTACGATCTGCACACTAATGGTGGAACTCTGCTGACACGTGTTGATGTAACTGTTGATGCTCCTCACAGGAAGAATTTAATGATTATGAAGCTAACGACCCCTGGGTGCAGCAGCTCATTGTTAATTTGGAGCAGCTCATGGCAGAATTTAAGGTATTTAAACCTTTCAAGTTCTTTTTTAGGTGTTTTTTTAAATATATATTTACCGTTTGTGACTGTATGTTTCTGCAGATGGCGCTGTCTCCTGTTATTTATGACACGCTGACCAGTCTGATGACCAGCCTGATCTCAGTGGAACTGGAGAAGACGGTGCTGAAGTGCTCATTCAGCAGGGTGAGACGCTGCGCTCGCCCACATGGTGGCAGCGAGTTTCTTCCAGCCGTGACTCATTACTCCTGCGGCAAGCTTTTATTTTTTATTTGCTGTTTAAGTTCTTTCTCTGATGTTTCCTGTTGCAGCTCGGAGGGTTGCAGTTTGACAAAGAGCTTCGTTCTCTTGTGGCGTATCTCACCACCGTGACCACGTGGACCATCAGAGACAAGTTCGCTCGCCTCACACAGATGGCCACCATCCTCAACCTGGAGCGGGTAATTTAGATCCATACCCACACAAACACAAAGCTTTGAGTGGTTGAATCCTGGTCCTCGATCCTACGTGTTGTAGCTGTTTCTCCGCCCCAACTCACCGGATTTAATGAGTGAATTACTGATTCAAGTTCTACGGAAGCCCATTAATCACCCATTGATATAAATCATGATAGTCACTGTTCAAACCTCTGAATCTTCCCAGAGTACAATTTAATTTCATGACGATGTTTTATAATCTGGGCATTTTACACTTAAAGTTTAATTTCCTCTAGATTAAGTCTTCTTCCAGGCACCAAACAAACCAAAAAACTTTAATAAATATGATGTTTAATACAATCAAAATATCCTTCAATTAAATTGTTCATAAAAACTTGTTATTCCTTTTGGATTTTAGGTATAAAATATGATACAAATTTAATAAAACTCTACTTGCTGTATGTAAAGGCTGGGAATTAAAGTGATCTTTGCTATAAAGAGAAAAAATGGTAAAATAATATTTAAAAAGTCCCAAAAGGTTTTGAAATGAAATGTTTGTTCTTAAATCTTGGTTGATTAAAACATTTTCTCTTATGAAGAAGTTTAGTAACATTTAGTTAACAAAAAGTCCCTTTATGAAAAAAGATTAGGTAATATAAATCATAATCTGTTAAAAGCACATTCATACTTAAACAGGATATCAGTATGTGAATATTCTGTTTGTTATTTGATTCATTTAGATTATTAAGTGTCTTTCACTTCAAAAAATAGTGAATATTTAATTGAAGCCCAGAAGTTGGTGTTTTTAACCCCATTATGTACAAAATAAAGTCAAATCAAACAAATTTTAATTTGTTTCCAGCGTTTATCATATGAATGAACAGGAGGCGCCATTGAGACACTTTCTGAGTGTGAAATCTCAATTTTTATCTCAGATTAATTGTCTGTCTGTCTGATGTTATTAAACTGGTTTGTATGTTTTCACTCCGTAGTTTCTCTGAAGAACTCTTCCTATCTGTACCGCAGGTCACTGAGATCTTGGATTACTGGGGTCCCAACTCGGGCCCGCTGACATGGAGGCTGACCCCCGCTGAGGTCCGTCAGGTCCTGGCATTACGGATTGACTTTCGAAGTGAAGACATCAAAAGGCTTCGATTATAACTCAGGAGCGAGTGGTGCATTACTCCCTGGTCCTGGTCCTGGTCCTGGTCCTGGAACATCCAGGGTTCTCTAAACAGACGTGGATGCAGCTTTTGTAGGATTTCATTGATCGTCATCACTGTTTCTGCTGAATCCAGCCTGGATCAGTTACAGCTGTGCTTTAAAGACACGGGGTTTGTGATTACACAGCTGCAGTATCAAACTGTTTGATGTTAATTAACTGTAAAACGTGTGATTAAACTTGTCAGTGTGCGACTGTGTGGCAGCATTTTAACCTGTAAGTGGCTGTGAGAAATAAGGACACGCTGGGACTGAAGCGCGGAGCTCTGGGGCTGCTGCAGTAATGAACATCATACCCATTAAACCGACAGAAGCAGGTCAGACAGCTGATCCAGCCCAGTCATTCAATATATGAATAGCTCCTTGTCTCTGATGATGGAACACTTTTAACCTAATAAATTGAGAGCTGCTCTGCTACGCTTCTGATCCCTGCCATCCGCCACATTTCACTGCTGCCCTGTTGCCATGCAAGACCTGTTCCCAATCTTTTTTTTTTTATTACATATTTCTGACTAAATATGACGCTTTGTTCACAAAGCAGTGAAGCATTCAAAGTGGTTCACTCTCATAATGTTCAGCCTAATTTCCTGATCTAACCTTAATTCTCTGTGCAGATTAAACCAGGTCAGCGTGTGGAGGGAACAGCACCTAGATGGTACAGCTTGTTATCAACCCCGTCACCTTGCAGCGTAATCAGACTCAAGACCACCGGAGCAGAAATAGTTAGGAAAAGAGTGGCTTTAATGTAAACACAACATTCGATTGGCTCAGCACAAACATTCCACATTAGAGCAACCAATAAACTACTGAATAGGATCGGGTGCAGCACAAAAACATTCACAGTAAAAAAAAAAAAAAAAATAGTGGTATAAGTGGTATAATCATAATATATATATATATATTTATATATATATATACACACAGTATGGTGCTTTTAAAGTGAAAGTGGAGATGGGATGTGAGGACTGATATGTGATTGGTTAAAAGAAATGGGGGATGGGACGAGGAGTTTCTAAAGGAAAGGGTTCCCTGTTCACAGATCAGGAAAGAAAAGGGTTCTTTAATAAAAGAAAAAAATCCCTCAGATGAGGTTTTCCTTGTGCAGTCTTCTGTTTTTACACAGTTTTACATCAGACAGAGAACAAGATGTCATCAGAGAGCTGCTTTCCATCATCTCTGATTGGTGCACCCCAGTGTTTCATTAGAGGAAATATGCGACATGGGATTTCAGGAGATAGGAGGAGGCATGTAGGGCATGAAGCTTAAATTAATAAATCCTTTAATAATTATAAAATCTTATATCTTTTAATTAAATATTATAGTTTATAGAATGAGCTAGAATTTCTGGTCCTATTCACCTGTCGTTCTCAGATGGTTGGCACCGATACATTTGTGTTTCTGTGACATTGGCGGACTGTTTTTGGGGGAGTTTTCATGCTACGGGTGGCGACAAGCGGCCGCTCTGAACAGAAGAATTGTTTCTTTCATTACGTAGAAAAAGAAAATGGAACGGACCTGCAGGCTACGCAGTCACATTAACACAGCCTCCTTCTTTCAATCCGTGATCCTCAGCCACATGTACAGCATCTCCCTGATATCACGATCATCATCTCCACCTTCACACACACGGCAGCTCTTCACGCAGCACCAGAGGCTGGATTCAGTGTAAATGCCTCAAGACTCGCCACAGACAGTTCAACAGTGTCCTGCTCTGTGACATTTAGACTCCTCGTGTTGCATCTCTGGGTTCTCCAGCTGAATAAACCCCTGGTGCTTCTGATGATCCCACACACTCAACAAGATGAAACATTCAGCTGAAAATACAGATTTTAACAGACAAAACTGGGGGGAAGGAGGGAGTTTATATTTAAAATAAAAGGAAACAAATCATGGCAATGATCCAGTGTGGTGTCTGACGGCAGCTCTTTGGGTCCATTTGGACGTGTAGAATTACATTTTTTATGTGTTTAAGTATCATCAAAATTATTATTAACACCTCACACACTCCAGGACAACCTCTGTGCTTCTGGTCGGGCTTCAGTATAAGCCACACCCTCTCAGGTTGTTTGCAATAATGATGTCAGTGACGGCATCAAACACTACCTGGATGTTTCCTGTGTCTGTGGCACAGGTCAGGTGACAGTAGATCTCCTTGTTTGGAGAACGGTTCTTACTCTCAAACTGAACCTGAATGTATGCGGTCGCATCTTCATAAGTATTAGCACCTGAATACAAACAGAGAAAACAAGAGGACGTGTGAGACGGACGATGAGTTGGCTCAGTCCAGGAGGACGAATGTCCCACGACTCACCTGTGTATTCTGGAAAACAGATCGTCAGCGGAGACTTCTTGATCTTTTCAGCAAACAGATCTTTCTTGTTGAGGAAGAGGATGATGGAGGTGTCGATGAAGAATTTGTTGTTGCAGATGGAGTCAAAAAGCATGAGAGATTCGTGCATGCGGTTCTGCAGGAAGAATAAATGTGCATCGGTTCAGAGCCGTGAAGAACAACAGCTACAAACATCAACGTTCTCTGGGATGATCTTTAAAAATCTTTAAAAAAAAGTTCTGAGCTAATTTCTTCAGACTTTTTAAAAGATCTTTTAGGTGTTTCTTTAGTTTTTTGTTGCTTTTTCATTCTTCTCTGTCTCATCTGTGTACCTGACTGTAACAGCACATTGTGCAACTTGTGCTGAAAAAATAAGGAAAGTAAACAGCTGGATAAAAACTGAAGCGTCTGGTCTAAAACCATCTTCAGGATCTAATAGTCATGTTTTTAAGAAATGTGGAAAAACAAGATGACACGCACGACCTCAGCGATGCTTCATCATCTATATGAAAAGATTTCAGCTTTTCACGCAAGAAAATCCAAATTAAATTAGGTTTTTACTAAATTGCTTGTGTCAACACAACAATGAACATCCCTTGACTTTAGGAGCTTCTACAGGAACCGACCAACTGATCCGGTACCGACTGAAAACAAGTGAAAAAGCTGCTAAAGTCCAAAAGAATCCTTGAAAAATCTTCAGCGAGTCTGAAAAATGTTGCTCAGACTGATGTGGTTCCTGTTAACTTAGCTGAGATGAAATAAATGATTCTTTTACTTTTTAAGTTCTGCTCTGAAGGACAGACTGAAGTGCTACTTTGAGATTAGATGGTCTTTAAGTCACATTGTGACACAATCTGAACACTTACAGTTGTTTCATCTTCATGGAGCACCTGGTCGTATCCACTCAGAGCAACGCAGAAGATAATGGCTGTCACATCCTCAAAGCAGTGGATCCACTTTTTCCTCTCTGACCTCTGACCTCCGACGTCAAACAGCCTGAAAACGGAGGCGACGCCACATCTCGAGTTAAAACTGCCGGGCCTCATCGTGTGTGATGGCTACTGCAGGTTGTTTACCTGAAGTGGAGGTTTTTGAAGGTAAAGTGGGTTTCGACGATGCCGGTGGTCTTCACTCGGGTCCTCAGGATGTCTTGTTCTGTGGGCTGGTAGTCTGCTGCCCCAATCCGGTCTAGGCTGTCCAGGTAGCTGATGAAAACATGAAAAATGGTGTGAATGGGTGGAACAGACTTAACAGGGGCCTTTTAAAGTCTTATATACACTCACTATTGAGCAGAGTCATTAAGTTGGTATTCCCGAGCGCGGTTGAAGCACTCCTGAGTCCCGGCGTCGGCCCATAAACGCTTCATAGCTGCAAGAAGCTCTGCAGAGTACGGCTCCGTGTCCTCCATACGACTGACGACATCACAGACCAGCTTGGCGTCGGCCTGGATGAAACACGTTTCACAAGTTCAAGAAAAATATCTGTTTATTCATGTTTTATCATCAGGATGAAATAGTTCTGTGGGATTGGGAATCATGAATCTACAAATTACAAGTCAAATAGCTCCTGAAATGATTTTGTAAATGATTTAATCTTCAGAGATCTCTGTGGGTGAGTTTTTCTGCTTGAAGGTTCGAGTGGGACTAACTTTCCGATCTTTATCTCCAAACTCGATTCCCAGTGAATCCATAGCTCGAAGGATGGCTGCCAAGCTCTGAATGGTGTTGCTGTAGACCACAGGCTTATACTGCTTCACATCATCCCCAGAAAAGCCATCTTCATGGATAATCCTGCATGCGTACGGAGATATTATCAAAGAGGCACAAGCCTGAACTAAACAGAAAAAGTCTCACTCGTCCATATGTTCCTGCATTTCAAAACAACTTTCTTGTTACAATAAAAGCCTTGTGTTTTTATGTGTGTGTGGTGATTATTTTACTGTGTTTGTTCATCATGTCTCCATGTTCTATCATCTCCACCATTTTTAAATCTGTATAATGTGAAATAAATTGGTCATATTCGCAGCCTGGTGTGTAACTGGGCCATAATGTAATATTTAAATCATTTATAATGCATGATGTGCAGTGAAGGGAAATCAATCAGACCACTGATCAATAATGACTCCACAGGACTGGACACGGTTAAACTTCTTATAAACTGTCCGTCAGCACATCCTCACCCTGACCAGATCTATAAGACATCCTCCTAAAGCTGTCACCTTATGTCTGATTGGCATACAGTGAGGGGAAATACATAAAAAAAAAAAGATACGGGATGATTGTTTTCATCTCATCAGCACACATTATGAAAAGATGTTTTACAGCTGAGATCAGCCACCTGGCCTGAATCTCCAGCACCATCATCCAAATTAACAGTTTTATGAAATAAAAACATTAACCTTCAGGGGAGGAAATGAGCTGAGCTGCAGCTTCACAAAACAGGAAGGAGGTTTTAGCTGTAAAATACCTGAAAAATAATGAACATTTCTAAAACTGAAGGCTTCTAAAAGTCCCACAGCAGGATGATAAAAGTACAGGATGTACAGAGGAGCTCGGATCGTACAAAATGCTCTTAATTATTATTATTATCAGCTGATCTGCTGAAAGTTTCCTGGTTTTAATGGTGTGTCTCATCAACTGGTTTTCTGATTCTAAAAAGGCCTTAAATTATCATTCAAGCTGTAGATTTGATAAATAATAACTAAAATATAAGTTATTAATCAAATATTTCTGACAAATTAGAGTCTGAAGGTGGAAAATAATTAAATAAAACTGTATTTGAATCATTATAGGTCACATTTCTTACACTTTTCAGGACTTTAAATTATTCTCTTAAACATCCGTATTACACTTTAAATATGATTCAGTCCTTCAGGGTTGTTTTTTCTTCCACGTTTGAAACCAGAGAAACTAAAAGCTTGTTAGTATGTGACGATGATGTGATGAAGAACTACAGCAGAGCCTGGTGCACGTACCTTCCCTCAGCTTTATGACCCAAAGTGTGTAGTAAAAACCCTCCATCTGCTGCTTGCTTAGGCTCAAACAAGCCCTGAGAGTGTTTGTAAACACTATCTAGACCAGCATCTTGGGTTCAGGGAAGAGCGGTAAGTCATAGGCGACCAGGGAGGGTAATGGGGAGGAAACTGGGAGGGTGCAGTCAGTTCAGGAAGGAGACACTGAGACACTCAAGCCCTATCAGCGATGTTTCACAAGACAAAACATGCACAAGCGTCTTTTTCTCACTGAAACATCTAGAAACTTGACTAAGAGGTTTATAGGAAACAACAGCAGTCGTTTAAAACATCAAAGAGTCATTTAGCTTAGACAGGGAAAAGGTTTAGATGTGGGTTCAGAAGCCATATTTCTGCGTAAATCCGCTTTATAGGCAAAGTACTCCCGGCGATATCGGGCACTTAAAGCCATTAAGATTAAAAGCAGAGGTATTCACTAATGGAGCAGTAGTGACCTCACTGTAAAACACACACACACACACACACGCACACATCCCCAGTCGCACACTCCCTGTAGTCAAGTCAAATCCTCGTTAACTACATTTCAGCACCCCGGCGGTGAACAGCGCCCTGGGACGCGCCGCCGCGGCCTCCGCAGCCCTGCTGACGGTCTGCAGGAGGTGCTCGAGTCACCGGTTCTCCTCCGGGGCTTCGGCCTCTCGGAAACATGGCGGCTCAACCTGCCTTAGTGCAGACAGGGGAGGCGCAATCTCAGGCCTTTCACTCCGGCTGAGTTGGAAAGAGCCAAAACAAGCCAGAAAGCCAAAAAGCGAAATCAGAGCTGCACTTACTTCATCTGTTTAACGATGGTACTCTTTCCGGACTCTCCGCCGCCTGCAATGAACGGAGAGGAGAGTGAGAAATCAGGACCACGGAGAGCTCCTCCGCCCCACGCAGTCCCGACACGCGCAGCCCCGTGGAGCCTCTTCTCTTACCGAGCAGCAGCAGCTTCACGTCCTTGGCCGCGACCAGTCCGTCCTCCTTCAGGTTCTTCTCGATGGCCTTGCTCCGGTCCAGAGCGGCGCGCTCCTCGGCGCTCAGTGTACACCCCATGTTTCCAGGCGAATGAGCGGTCCCGTCGTGTCCCCAGTCCGCCCTGTCCCTCTCCGGCTCTCGGTCGCTGCGGTGTCTCTCAGTCGCGCTCTCCTCACGCGCTGTCTGCTACAGCATTAGGCCCGGATTGGGAGCGGAAACAGAACCGGGATTCCGAAGCGGTCTTCTCTCCGTGTATGTGTCTCTGGCTCCGTCCCCTCTCTCAGAGGGGGTTGGGGGGTGGGGTCGATGCGCTCGAGCCTGTGGGGTTGGGGTTGTTGTTAGGTGGGGAGGGGGGTCTCGAGCTCTCTACAGGGCGGCGCTGGTGATGATGACGGTGAGCACGAGCGATTTCATCGTATATTTTCCCGAGTTGGAGGTGTATGGCAGGCTGTTGTTACATATAATCCACCCGCACGAACATCTACTCCCTTTTTATCAAAACGACAACATTCCTACCTATGATTCTTATATTTAGCTTTTATATTAAAACATATTAAATAGGCTATCATTTCCACAAGCAAATAAAAACATAGTACAAAGCTCTTTAGAACTGAAACCATAGTTAGAAAATCAAACAATAAGATGTCTTATTCATAGTTTTTAAATTAATTGAGTTTGGCATTTTATGGCTGCACTAAACATACTTAATTTTGTTATTTTTAGTCAAAAATAAAAGTGTTTGTTCAGATATCACAGCATCATGTTTCACTTGAATTGAAAAATACATTTTCTTTTTTTGTTATTCATGTGCTCTACAAACACAGCAGTGAAGCTCTTCTACAACTTTCTAATTTAAAACATGAAAAACAAGGTGCGCTCAAGAAGAATCTGTCCCACATTATATGATAAATTGTCTTGCCATACCTGAGCGACACTCACCTAACAATCTGTTTTACGTCAGAGCTGTCGAGCTCTAATCACGTCGGATGAAAGATTATTCAAATGTAAAAGACGTTTAAATGGCAAATGTTGCCCTTTTGTCTCGTGCTGTAAGAGGAAATTGTGTTGTTGTTTTAATGGAATTAAAATGTCCCAACACGACCACCGTCACTCTTTTCCACGCTCTCTTTACACTGTGGTGACGTTTAATCATGTCAACAACATAAGTAGGTCTGAAAAACACCTGGTGGTGGACACGGAGCGCCAGGTGAACATTTAATTACGTCAGTAATTCAGCAGGAAAGCCTACACACATTAACATACTCATGAGTTTGGGGTGGAATAATTTGGCTTAATACATCAAATTGCTGAAAATATCTAGTCTGTTTGGAAATCACAACATAGTTTAGTTAAAGTCCCATAAACAAAAAGAAGAGTAAATTATAAGAAATTATAAGAAATTATATTGAAATCAAACTATTTTCAAAATCTCTATAAAACTGACTTTATGTTTGTTTGTAAAATAAATATTAATAACTTAAGACATATAAACTTGCACTAAAAAATTCACTCAGTTTAGTATTTCGCTGTAAAAACATCAAAGTAAAACAGCCCACAGTGCAGCAGTATATTATGAATCTATTATATAACAACCCAATACATAATTTTGCTGTAAAAAGAAAAAAAAAACTTAAATCTTTAGTTAAATAATAAATTCATTTAAAAACATTCCGAACTAAACTCAGAAAGACTTAAATCATTAAAAGTTAAGCTTCATATGGTACAGCAGCAAGTCAAAATACCATTATATAACATTATCTAATATCATTCTCATTATATAAATTAATAGATTTGCATTATTGATATTAAAAGATAAAAACAGGCATACTGTTGTGTTTTAACTGGTTTAAGTAGTTCAGATTTAGTGTATGTCTTTGCAAAATATAAAACGTTACGGATCAACAGTCTCTGACAAATTGATGTAGTAAAATAAAGGTTTTATAAAGGTTCTCAGCAGAACATGTAGATGGAGACATTCTAGCATTTACTGCAGCCCAAATACATTAAATTTACTTTTTGGCACTTAAAGTTTGTCCGAATACTCTTAAATGATGTGATTTAATGTTATGTAACACAAAAAATAACAGAAATCATCTTGTAAACATAAAAGTGTTGGTTACTTTGACAGTGTAGAAGATAATCTTCATGGTAAGGTTTTTATTGATAAAAAATAGAATATCTCCATCTGACACTTTATTTTCATCGCAGATGTAAAGATAGAAGAATCTGTGTTAGTTACAACTTATAAAACTGTGCCATAGCTGTAATAAGTGCGTGATAAAAGCTTCTAATCCATCCATCACATCTGGATGGATGGTCAAGTGGACTATGAAGGGGGATGACGGGGGGGTTAGAATGGACTCTGGATGAGGATGTAAGACTTCATCCATCATGATCTGATGTGGTAACAAGTCTGAGATAAAACTACACACACACCTGAGCATGTCGTCTTCACCTTCACCTGAAACTCTCAGAATGATTCAAACCCGTACACACGTTCAGCTACAACACCGGCAGTCCATCATACGAGACTGCACGTGCATGTGAGTGATGGCAGAGACGAAAGGAGGATTAACAACAAATCACACCTGAGGGAATTTAGAAAAATTGTGTTTTCAGTTTTAATTACACTAATGCATCAAACACAAACATTAAGCCGTTTTTTCACAGCCATTTAATTTGCAAGAAGCCATTTTATAAAAAAAAAAATCAATACCCTTCAGTTGTGTTGTCATTAGAAACGAGACCCAGAAGGTTTTATTTGTAAATTGACTTGTAAAGCAGAAACAAGAGGAACATGATAAAAACAGTTTACACAGTGTATTCAACTCCGGACAGCAAAGTCTTAACAGTGATGACAGATAATTTCATATAAATGAAAACAACTAATGATAATACTAATAACAGATTAACAAATCTTGATATGAATTATTCAGTTCTCACAGATGCATGTGTTTACACGACCCGTGTGAATCTCTCTCTCACTCACACTCTCAGAAATGATTTTAAACATGAGGACAGACAAACAGGAACAACCACCCGAACCCTCAGTTTTCGTACACAGAGTTACTCTCGGGGCTGTATGTCCAAAATGTTTTCAGCCAGGCTGGTGAGTTTGCTGTCCTCCAGAGCTCTGACCAGTCGGCTCAGCTTGGCCGCCCTCCCCTCCGCCTGGATGAAGCGGCTCAGCAGCTGATAGGCTTGCTCATACAGACCTTCTCTCTCGTACTCGTAGGCCAGGTTGTCTATGGCCGGGCCCTTCAAGGCGCGACAGCTCTTCCCCAGAGCCCTCCCTACGTGCTTCCACTGACGGCCCACTCCGTTAGAGAAACTCTGAACATCTGCCGGCGTCAGCATTCGGTCCTCTATCGATCCAAAAGAAAAACCAAACTTTAAATTCTGCTAACTGTGAAAGAAACTCTGCTTTCAAATTTATGTTTAAAATAACAAAATCCCTTATGATTGGAAAGAATGAAGAGTTGCTTTACCTTTTCTAGTTTTAAAGAAAGTGTTCAGCTGTAAACAGCTGGAATTAACTCTAATTAAAGTATCAAACAAAAGGAGAGCTGCAAGCTTGTTAATTAAATCAAAACTATTTGTTTATGGAGGATAAAGAACCTCAAAGAGAAGAGAGTCATTTAGTGTCCAATAAGTTTTCATCTTCAGTTTAATGTGAACAGTTTAACCAAATTCACACAGTAATCTGCTTTTTATTCTAACAGGACAGCTGTGTTTTATTTAATAGCTCAAGGCTGATATAAAAGCCACTAAATCTCATTGTCTTGCTTTTTTGGGATGACCTACAATGAAATAGATCCAAATATGCAAATGAAATACACTGTCTGATTCAACTAATCTCCTAACACTGACTGGCTGCAATCAGGTTATAAAAACCTGGATTAGAGCAGCTGAAAACGGCCCTGATGGCAGAAACAAAGCAGAGACACGGTTTAAACAAAGAGGTTGATGAAAACACAAACGTGATAGTTTGTTTTTTTACGATGTCCAATCTCATAATAAAACACCATCCAGTGTAAATTATGATGAAACATCAATTAAATTCCATTATGTTTACTGGTTGTTTGTTCTGGAGCTGTTTCACTTCATGAAGTTGTTTAACTCACCGAACACTCTGTTCTGAAACTTGAAGCAGTTGCTGGGGGGAGGAGACTCTTCCTGCGGGATGATGGTGGGCTGTGGGGTCGAACCCAGGGCCTGACTCTGCAGCTGCTGCTCCAGATGATCGATCTCTTCATCACGCAGGCGCTCCGGCTGACACGAAACAACAACAATCACTTAAACATCCAAAATTATTAGATATTATTATATTATTATAAAAGAAACGCTGCCTATAGGAAACACTTTCATTCAGAAGACAGATAAAAGTTTCCTTTTAGTTGTCAATTTAAACTTTAGAAGTTCTTCTTCAGTATCAACATTTTATTAGAGACATTTCTGTATTAGAATTTGATCAAAAGGTTATTTGAACTACAGAGATTACAGATTAGAGCGAGGTGCCCTGCCAGTTAATCTGGGTGGATGTGGTTTCCCACTCAAACTTCACTCTGCAACTCCAACAAATAAAAACATTCACTCTAAAGCAAACAACTGTACACGTGCGCTCATCTCCAGTCACCAGTGAGGTTTTCAGTTTACCTGTGAGAGGTGGATCTGCTGCAGACAGACTTTCAGATTATCCAGACACAGATCCAGGATGTGGGTGCCGGCTTTGAGCTTCGTTTCCACGTTGAACTCCTGGGAAAGAGCGAGAAGCCGGCAGGCATGTTGGCAAAGTGACTGACGTGCCGCTCCGGAGCTGTAGCTCTCCAGGAACTGCTGACATGCTGCTACATCCACAAATTTCACCTCCACTCCCAGGAAGGGCTCAGCATCGTGGACCTTTAGGATCTCATAGCCACCCAGACCTCCTGCAGAATCTAACCGTGGGAAACATTGATTAATTAATGAGACACACTGGAAAATCCTTCCTCCACAACACCAGACATGACTGACTGATCCGAGCAGACGTGTTCACCTATAAGCGTCAACTTGATGACTTTGAAAATGTTGAACTTTTCTTGCTGGTCTTTGTAGAGAGAGAGCAGGTCCACATCAGGAAGGAGCGACTGCAGAAACAGGACCGCACATCCCGTCCACGGACCCCCATCCAGAGTATTATCAGCCATCCTCTGAACACAGAGAGGAAAATGAGTGAACCCTCTATAATTCAATCTACATATTTGGCAAGAAGAAGATCCTCTTGTTTATGTTGAGAGTTTTTGCCTCATTTTTAATTTTTCAGCTAAAAATTCTTCCCATGATTCGACCCTCCAAGTTTAAATAAAAACATCTGTATCAGCAGGTCCTGGGTTCTCCACGTGCACGTGTGGGTTTTCACTGGGGACACCAGCTTCCTCCCACTGACCAAAAACATACACCCAGGTGAGTGCGTGAATGGTTGTTTGTCATGTGATGGACTGGCGACGTGTCCAGGTGTGACCCCGCCTCTCACCCAGTGACAGCTGGAGACAGACACCAGCTCCTCATGACCCTGAACAGGAACAAGCAGGTGTAGCTACTGACTGACTGAACTAAATTCAAATGAAGCGTCACCTGAGCTTCACCGTTTAGTTTGTGTCAACTAAAGAACAACAGTTTGTTGATTCAGTTTGTCCCTCTGCTCTCTCACATCAGAGTCTCAGAAACTTGTAACATACATCGGAACAACAGCAAACAGTTGTAACCTCAGCCGACCTTATCTTTTTTTTTCTGCCTCCTTTAGAAACCCTCATTATATAAAAACATGTATAATCTGGTTCGTCCCCTCCCCCAGCTCGGCCCCGGTTCCCAGGATGAACCTCTGTGTTGCACCCTGATGGGGAGCGCCGTGTGGAAACAGCATCCTCTGAGCTGGATTAGAATACATTTCCTCATTTTTCACTAATACACAGCAGGTTTTGAAACTAGTTCCACGTGAACGTCCACAACTTAGCCTGTATGCAGTTTTATATGATCCCATCTACTGCCACTCTGCAAGTACACTGTGAGATTAGTTTACCAGCTGTATGAGGATTACACAAACAGTAGAAGCTTAAAACATATTACTTATCTTTTACTGCCAAAAGGTTACCTCTAGTATTCCCTGGACAGCTCAGCTGATGTTGGAGCAACAGAATATTTGATTCACGTGAGAACAAACTTCCACAAATTAGCTAACACCTTCTTGATGTTTGTTGAGGATTGTTGTCTTCTCGGTTCAGGAGAACGTCTCACAGGCTTGTAGAGATTATACAAAATACAGAAAACTCAGTTTTCATCAGCTGTAAATAAGAAAAGAATGAAAAAAAAAGACAATGTTCTTCAAAATATTTCTATTTTTTAAATCATCTCATTTGAAAAACCCTAAAATCTTAAATTATTACCTCAAATTATTCTAAAAGAGAAACAAGATGGTTTCTAGCTGACTTCATGCTAATGTGTGTTTAGCTTGTTTGTGTTTGCAACAGTGTAACAGGAGCTTGTTACCATCTTGTTGAAAGTAGCAGTGAAGGACAAAGTCATTTATAACTGTGGAAATAATGTGTTTAATGACTTCAGGAAGAAACTCCCTGCATTTGTTTAAACAGGAAGAGTGTCCACATTCAAATATTATGTAGAAATTGTTGTTTCTAAAATAAAAAGTCAACACTGAACTTTATTTTTGTGTAAGGATGATAATTAAGGAAGAGATGAAAACCTGAAGGTGTGTGTGCTGAAGAAATGATCCTCACTACAAATATTCAGACCTCAGTTAACATGGATACTGCCTGTTTCTGTGGATCGGGGCAGGAATAAATAACCTCAGATCTCTTGGGCCAGTTGCCAGAGGCTATACAGCTCAAAACGTATTTCTAGCAAAAACATCCCTCAAGACAAAGTGTTGCATCGGAAATAAAATCACATGTTGCAATCGATACAGCTGTCAAAATGAAAAGCTTTTCACTTGGATAATTCCACTACCTGAACCTGGGTGGAAATAAAAACCTGTGAGACTCTCCAGAGCAGCAGCTCTGCTTTATCTCCTGTTACTTTATAAAAGAGGTTCAAAAACATCATCACATCTGGTTTTATTCCTGATGCTCGCCGTTATTTCATAAATAATTAGTTAAAATCTTTAAACTGTAACAATCTCAACAAAAAGAAAGATTTACAGCATCACTGAAATATTACAAAATATAAATAAATCCTGAATTTCATACCAGCAATAAACTCAAAAAAGTTATCAGATATTCAAAACTGATGAAGAGAAAAAGGCACAAGGGTTAAAATGTTCCCTGACAAACTCAACAGTCTGATACTGAATGGAAATGTTTAACTTGAAACAGTAGAAGAAACCCGAAATCAACTCTACACAAATATAAACCTCTCAGAGCAGGAACATGGAGAACACGGACGTGCTGCTGAGTCCAGATGGGTTCCTTCAGGAAAAACACCAGCCACAATAACAGAAGTTAAAACTTTGTTAGTAAAGATCCAAACGCAGGCAGATCTTTGGAAACATATAATATCTATACAGTCATGATTAACAGCAACAAATTTAATTAGACCGTTTGGTTTTATGTTAGTTCTGGTCTGTTTGTGTTGTTTCTATGTTGCAACATTATTTATGACCATCTTCTAATTTCTCTCAGTGAACTGCTGAAATATAACTTAAGTTTCTTAATAAAATGAGAGTGTCAGAAAATCCTTCAGCTGTTTCTGCTAAAAAACAAACACATTTAACTTTTTATCACGTTTCTGAAAGCCTGTTCCGGAAATGTGATTTGTACCGAACACAAAGTCTCACGCTAGCATTTGACTTTAAATGTGCCTCCAAAGGAAAGAAGGTTGTTTTTAAAAGAAGGAAGAAACAGATTTCAGGCCTCTGGCTGCACTTGAAGGAATAAATCTGTATTTATTAATCTAATAATTGTGTTTACAACAACAAATCACAATCATTAAGACTCGTCTTGCCTCTTTGAAATGTTTAATTACAGTATTTAAACAAAGCTCAGTGTTCTGAGACAAAACATCTTATAATTTTCTATTGTGAGCTCGTTTTATAATATATCAGACAGAATTCAATCTGCAGTCTCACAGACAACAACAACAACAACATCATGCCTACATTAAGAAAGAAACCTTGACATTATAAAACAACCTAAAATGTAATGAGTCACACTGAGCGGACTCATCATACAATAAACAGCACAGTGCAGTAGTGGGGTGTGGTTTTGGCTCAGCTGCAAGGGAGCGATGGAGCAGATTGGTTCGGGGAATAGAGCCAGGTGAGGTTAATTAGTGTATCAGCAGGGTATTGTCTAATCAAGCTCTCGCTGCCTTCATATGCAGAAGCAAACTGAAACCCTGGAGACAGTTTGGACGCCTGCCTGTGTGCGTGTTGTCATTAAGGTTGGTACATTTGTGTTGGGGCAGAGTTTGGACGTGCACTTCCACCAGTCAGGTGCTGTGCATAGAGTGCACGGTACTTCGTGCACTAACAACACTTCTTAAGCTTCCTCAGGCAGTATCTGTTCTGAGGGGAACCCAGGGTAGCAACGGCTGCTCCACACAAACACATCAACCTGAGTCCATTGTGAAGGTAATTAATGAAGGACCTTTTTCACAGCAGGCACTTTGCCATGAAACAGAAGCAAAAGGTGCAACTAATCCTGACGATTGCCACTCTGTTCCGAAATAAAACAGAACCTTCATTAATATAATTACCTGTAACACCTGTGTTTCCTCTATTTATGTCAAAATTGCTGCTTTCAAAAGGCTCCATCAGATTATATTATAAAAAGTGCAACTCTAAATGTGATGTCATCCATCTTTAAAGTATTGGAAGTTTACCAGTCAGTATCTAAATCTGGTTGTTCCTGTTCAGAGTGGAGCTGGGTGAGAGGCGGGGTTACACCTGGACAGGTCGCCAGTCACATGACCACATACAGACTGACAACCCCTCACACCCAGGGGCAACTTAGAGTCACCAATTAATCTACATACATTTTTAAACTTAAAGCAGTACTAAATAACTTTTCCACAGCCGTGTCTCAGACAACCGTTGCTCGAATCGGTGAATTATGTAACCTGTTGAGATGTGCTACTGATTCCTTCTGCACATGTGCTGTTCTACAATCTTAACTTCAAAAAACAGATTTATTTATTTTTTGTTTCTATATTTTTCCATAAATACATTTTACCTATCAAATAAATTCTCTCAGGACAGGAACACTAAATATGATGCTATTTTTACTTTCTTTGCATTGTCAGTGCAACAGGCAAATGTTTGGACACACACAGAGGAGAAGGACCCAACAATGGCCGCCAAGGACCCAGAGGGCTTTTATATAGAAAATATCAGAGAAGGATCATAAAAATATGTTTAAATAATTAACACGACACACTCACCATAAACAAGAATACTGTATAAACTTCTAATGACATCTCATTATGAAATAAGTTGTCAATTTGCGCTATGGTGGCATTTTTCATCAGGGCAGCATAAATCATCAGAACACCACTTCTGGCTGCGACCCAAAATACTGAAGTTATTAAGTGTAATATAGGGGGACCAGAGGCGTCCAGACTGTCTAATATGAAGCTGAACATGTTTTTGGTATCAACTTAGACAAGTTTCAAAACAGTAGCTTAAAGTTGTAAAAGTTATTTTGTACTGCTTCAAAAGGAAAGTTCTGATTTTTGAAGATGAATTAGTTGGAGTAACTATAAGTAGTCAACAACTTACCCGCAGTAGACAGCAGAGGGATAGAATAGAATAGAATGCCCTTTATTGTCATTATACAACGTACAACGAGATTGGAGAGCTTCTCCTGCTTCAGTGCAAACAGTAATAAGATAAAAAATATGTATGTACAGAGAGTAAAATGCAAAAAATCCCAGTCATGTGAATCAGGGAGAAACTAACCACTTCCCAAAAAAGGGTTACGTAAAACCTAAAGCTCAGATTTTACAACCATTTATTATTGTTGTTATAATCTTTATTTAACCAGGTTAGATCTGACCAAGAGAGCAGCAACAGAATAAGTTACATCAGGGGTGTTTAACTTCAGGCCTCGAAGGCCACTATTCTGCATGCTTTAGATGGTTACCTGCTTCGACACACCTGATTTTAATCCTCAACAAGTTCTGCAGAAGCCTGTTAATACCTTGTTTATCTGAATCAGGTCTGATTAACAGAAAGAGCTTATCAAAGAAACTGATAAATAATAAATATCTATTTAAACTAAAAAAAAAAAAAAAACAGAGCAGGACAACTTTCCTTTCCTACAGCTCCAGCAGATGGTCTCCTCACTTCCCAGATGTTTACAGACAGATGTTTAAGGAAGAGGAGATGCAACACAATCATAAACATAATCTTTTCCAACATTTTTAACAAATGTTGCTGCCATTACATTCAAAATGAGCTAATATTTACTAAGTGATGATCAGATTTGGAAGATATGTTGGTTATGTTTAGTTAGGAATAAAATATGAGTTTGCTAATCTTTGCATTGTTTTTACATTTTACACACATTACAACTTTTTTGGAATTGGGGTTTTAATTTACAACCACAAGTTGGTTTGTCTGACATATTATTTTCAGGATAATTTAACCCATCAGTGTAAAGATGATGGACCACCACATGTTACTAAAGTATAAATATTTTCTAAAATGGCCTAAGGTTTTACAACAGGAAGTTTATCAAGGTATAAAACTTTAATAACAAAAACATGGTGTGATTAAAACAATTATGATCATTGTGCTTTGTTTAACTATGCAGTTAGGACTGTTTAAGGTACAAAAGTAATTTCTTAATGAAACTTTGGTCTGTTAGTACTTTAGATATCAAAGCATTAAAAAGATGATCTCGTACATTTTGGATATTAAACTGTAAATTAATGGCTATGCAACCCAGATGTAAAGTTACAGGTTGCACCAAAAGTTGGTCATAAAACAAACCATACTGTGGGAGGTAACTTTTTAAACTTAATAGGTAATTATATAAATGTAAATAAAGACAGAAGTTGTGTATTACATCTTTAAACTTGGAAGTTCAGGGTAAGATGCTCGTGCTCGAAAGTGTCACGTCAAAAAATGCTAAAAACCGCTCAAATGTTTTACTGTGTAGTTTTAAGACAACAGAGAACACACATAGTGCTTCTAACTAACAATACTTTTGATTGAGGGTGAAGTAAAACTACTTTTCAGGACAAACTTACCTTCAAAACTTTATTAAATTGTTCGGTGAGGCTTCCTCCTGTGAAATCACACCCAGTGACGTCGAAATTACGTCTAGGCCTGCCATTGGCTGTGAAGAAAACCAAAACTGACTCTGATTGGTGGAAACCGGCATGCTGACTGGGGAAACGTAATGACGGTCAGGAAGTATGAGGTTTTTTTTCTCTCTTGGCCGCAATGTAGGGCACTACTTATCTTTGTAAATATTTCCTCGAAACCCAACTTTCTGTGTGAAGCCTTACTATTATAATGAAAGCTAAAAACACTAAAACAATTAACTAAATCATAGAACTGAAAATGTTATATCCTGTGACCGTTTTTCAGAAAAAAACCCCACAAAAGTGCGTGAAATCTAGTGTTGTGAATGTCTGTAATTTGAGTCAATCTGCAGGTACTACGTTCAGTTTATAACTTTTTACTCACGTGTTTGTACTTTTGTTAGATTTATTCAGATATTAGTCATTTTAAGAAGTTATCTGTTTTACTACAAATAAAAGTTTCAGACAAGGGGCCTAACTTTCCCAGACTGAGATTAGGCATAGTTCAGTGTTTTTGGTGATTTCCTCATAATAAAGACAACTACAAGAAAAACAGTTATTATTTTATAAAAAAAAAAATTCTAATGCATTTTATACACTTTCAGAAAGAGGCATATGAAACAAAGTGAAAAACATCAACAGAATCTTTAAGGACTGAAGATTTCCAGTAAAAATGTTCAGTTTTGCAGAGTAATTTACTGTATCACAAATGTACCAGAAATTTTCTATTGGATCATCTAATGGATAAATATTACTTTTTTTTATTTCCTATTTATTAAGCCAAACAAAACAAACAATTTAAATCCTCCTTTTTGTTAACATTTTTTAAAAGTGCAATCTATTTGACAGTGTTTGTTCATAACACAAACATACATTAATACAATTATATTTATTCATAGTAGATGAAAGAAAAATCATAAAACTCTCTGCAGGTTGAACTGTCCTCAAATGAACATCTGTGATTGACATGTTTCACAAACTTCAGAGTTTCTTTGTCTCTGTAGACAAGAGCGAGAGAGTTGTCTTCTGGATACACAGTCAGAAGCTGCAACAAGGTAAAAACAAAGCGATGATATCCACTGATGCAGCCAACATATTCAGCATTACACCGATCATAATCATCAACACTCACCTCTTCATCCTCTTCATTGGCAACGTAACAAGTGGATCCTCCAAACTCAGACTCCCAGTCTGAAAAAGACAATTTCTTTTAGCTTTAAATAATAAAAACATATTTTTGTTATTATACTTGACTGATTTATGTTTACCTGAGCAGCCAAACGGTAAAATCAGATCCAGAGCATATTCTGCCTTTGCTGCCTCACCATCATGCAACAGAGTGTAGCTGCCATGAGACCAGCGACGCACTTCTCCACAACACACAGGCGTGCTCAGCTCTAACAGAGTCACAGAGGTTCAAGCACCCAAATATATCGGAGTCTAAAAACAACCATAAAACACCATATGTACCTTTCTCTCTGCTTGTATTTGCTGCTGTTGATGATGATGATGAGGACGCCACTGATGATCCTGCTGCTTCTTCTTCTTTCTCCTTCTCCTCCTCATCATCATCAGCAGGACACAGGAAGTGCAACCGAAGGCCGGTGAAGTTGGAGAGAAGCAGGAAGAACGTCTCTGAATGAAGCAGTTCCCAACACGTGCTCACACACTCGGGTAGAGTATCCAGAGAAGCCGCCTCGTAGCATCTAAAAGCACATCAGAACTCCTAAAAACCATCCCAACATTATGATGATGATTTATCAAACACCCCCCACCTCTTATTGGGCGGACCTCTCTTCGTCCACTGAATCTGAGCAAGCCGGAGAGCTTCACTCACCTCCCTGAACTTCTCCTCCTGAAGACAAACACACGAGTCAGAAAGAATCAACTAAAAGTGCTGAAGAAACCCCGAGAAGCTACCTTGAGAAAATCTTTGAGCTGGATTTCAGAGCTGTTTTCAAACTCCTCTTGGATCTGCTCCTGATAGGAAATATCCAAATACAAGGGATTGATCCACTCGAGGAGAATAGTCTCCTGCCAGGAACACAAGAAATGAAGGATGTTCATTAGAGAAATAAAACAACTTTTTGCTAGTTGTACTTTAACCAGAAAGCTTAAACTGTGACATTAAGACAGAAAAATAAAAACTTCTCTCCACTTTTTGTTTCCTGAGCTGAAGAACACGACGTTCTTCTGAAAGTTCTTACGTCTCTCGGTATGTGTGGACTCCTCGTTGCAGGCGGTTCTATGTGACGAGGTGGTCGCTCCAAAGACGGTCCGTGAAACCAGCCGCTCAGAGACAAACGACACTTATCTTGAGATAAAACTTCTGCCACCTGGAGGAGAAAAAATGTTGTTTAATCACAGATTTTTCTTTGTGCAACAGAAGTTTTAAATCTAAACATTTACCTGGTGAAAGGAAACTGGAGAGACTTCAAAGAGGACGAGTGTGTTCCAGGACGGTACGAGCGACTTCACTATACTCTGTGGCTGGAAGTTACCTGATAACAGATAATAAAAACACACACCTGTTAAATAAAACTGCAGAAACACACAGATACACACATAGTGAGCTGCTTACTGTCTGTTCCATAAAGGTCGAGGGTTCCTCCATCACTGCTCTGCCACGGCGGCACGAGATACAAAATGAAAGCAACGCGTCTCCCCTCCAACTCATCATCATGACACAGAAGGACATCTTAAAAAAACATGATGGGATTCACTAAAAAAAAACAACTAAAAAGCATCTCAAATGCAACAGCTTTTAATTTGTGAACACTTCTCACCTGTGTATTCATATTTAGCACAAGAAATATCCACTGTGGCCTCCAGCTCAACGTCCAACACGTCACCGAGCCACAAACGGAAACGCTCGAACAGGGCGGCCCTAAAAACAAAAACCTGTTTAATGTAACATTAAACTCAGTGATGCTTCTGCTCCCCACAAACACACGGCTGTCCCAAAGCCCCCATGACATTTCCTACAACATGAATAATGGATGATCGCCTATTACTGTCAGTTTAATAACAGGGTTTATTCCCAGGGCTGGTTTTTATTATCTGTAGCTGCTTTTACAGTCAGGTCCATACGTTTGTAAACTAAAATAATATATTTTAATTCATTTGATGCATTTCCACATTCTTAATCAGCTGTTCCTCAGCTAATCCAACTAGAAGTTTTACATTGATAATCCAGTGATGTAAAGTGTTACCTTAATTTAACCATTAGAATCTTCCAGCTGTGACTGAGTGTCAATCAAGTGATGAAGTTCAGTATAATTAATCATAAGTTTAAAGGTAAAGATAGAGGTTCAGATAGATCTAATTTTCATGGTCAGTTTGAGTTTCGTAGCTACAGATAAAACATTTGATTCCAGTGATTTACTTGTTGGTTTACAGAGACACAATTTAGCTCTGAAATCAGACACCAACACTGATTTTATCAGATGAGTGAACTCTGGCTCCACCTGGTGGCTGAGATAATTAAATCACAACCCTGCAGATACAAATGTAAAATACTAAATAATATCAGAAAATAAGTAAATAAATAAATAAATAAATAATAATAATAATAATAAAGTAAATAAATAAGTAGTTCAAGATTTATTTTTGGGCCCTTTTACTGGAGATGAGTAGAATAACAGAGTTTTAAAGTGAGTCTTTCTTAGAAATAATTTGTTATATAATCCACCAGAACTTATATAATATTTTTATATATTTTATTTTATATTTTTTAATATTTTGAATGAACTCACTACGTTTTGTTTTGTGTTGATTCTGCAACTGTATTTGAAACAAATGGTATTAAATTTGTTCTAATATTCTTCTCCTTAGTGGCAGAAGAATCACCTTTAATTAAAATGTGTTTTAACACATCAAGTCAAATGGAGCAGCAGGTTATTTAAAACACATTGTTTAGGTGAAATGCAGCAATAATCAGATGGTTTTCTACTCTGACACGAGACACCAGTAACAACATCATCATTGATGGTTCTTTTCTGCGATGTTCCTCTAGTTGAGCTTGAGAATCGGGACCCTGGAGACGAACCACCTGAATCACTAATGGCACCTGCTTCTACATCAAAGCTTTTAAAGTCATAAATGCTCCTCTGTGAGGGAGGAAATATTGATTACATTAAAAGTAGGTTTGTGTGTCTGGAATTGGGGATAAACTGTGGATCAGTAGAGATTAACGTCACACTGTCACATGTATAACAATAGTAACCCATAAATATGTTTAAAAATGGGCCAGATTTTTTTATTCGTTTGTTTTTCAAGGAAAATTTACACCTTATCACCAGGTTTAATTGTAAGGAATTCTTCAGTTTTAACACATCAACACATATAATTGTTTGTTACCTCAGTCCTGCGAGATGAGGCTCTTTTCTCTCCTTCAAGTCATCTGACTGCAGGACAAAAATAAAACGATTATCAAACTACAGATCAGCTGGAATAAACTGATGTAATGATTCAGGTTAAAGGTCACCTGTTTAAATTTGTACAGGTCATTTGACTTCTCGTTAAAGTTGAGCTCCAGAAGCTCCTTCTGCAGATTTTCAACAAAGGTTTCACTCTTGATGAAGTTCTTGATGATGCAGTGAGGGAAAGGGTTGCAGTCCAGCTCTAAACCTCCTGCACAACATTTACACAGTCAAACGTAAATAAAATATATGTCAAAATAAATAGATATTATTACACGCTGTACACAGACAGAGACACTGTAAATATCTGATGAGAGAAGGAAGAGTTAAACATGTTTGTTCAACATGGAGACGCCTGGAGGAAGAAACTGGTCTTGTGGTTTTGGTGTCCTGAAGGGAGAGAAGAGGTTTCCTCACTCTGAAGGAGTCCAGGTCCTGGATAAAGGGCAGATCAGAGCCAGCGATCCTCTCTACAGCCCGTTTCTATCTAGATTATTTGCGGAACCAAACCAGACTGGGATGGACCAGCAGAGAATCGATAACAGCTCTGTAGAAGTTCACCAGCAGCTCCTGAGACAGTTAAACCTCTTGAGCTGCTGCAGGAAGTCCAGCTTCTGTTGGACCTTCTTAATGACTGTGTCTATGTTGGCTGTTTTGTACAGGTCCTGGGTCATGGTGGTCCCCAGAAACCTGAATATGTCCACCATAGCTACGGCTGTGTTGTGTATGATAATGGGAGGCAGAGGTGGAAGCTCCTACTGAAGATGGTTCTGGCTGCACCAGAAGACCAGCTACTACTACTACTACTGTCATTTAGCAGACGCTTTTATCCAAAGCGACTTACATTGAGAGAACATACAAGCAAGAAATCAAAGAGAAGGAAACAATATAAGGAGGCGGACTGTTTGGAGTCCAGTTTAATTCCGACGCTGATACATCAAGTGTATCAATTTTTTTTTTTGTAGAGATAAACTCCCAAATCGCTATCATAAATCATAAATCAATTCCACATTAAGACTGAAAGTGTTCTTTAAAGAGGTGAGTCTTAAGTCTGCTCTTAAAAGTAGCTGCAGACTCTGAGGATTGGACCGAGTTTGGTAGGTCATTCCACCATCGGGGGACAACAGAGGAGAAGAGTTTGGAACATGATCTCATGCCACGTTGTGGTGGAAGCGCTAGGCGTCTTTCAGCGGCTGAGCGTAGCTGACGCGTGGGAATGTAGGTTTGGATGAAGGGGTGAAGGTAAGTAGGAGCTGTGTGTGTTAGAGTCTGGTAAGCCAGAAGCAGAGCTTTGTATTTGATGCGTGCTGCAACTGGAAGCCAGTGCAGAGAAATTAGCAATGGAGTGACATGAGCCCTTTTGGGCTAGTTGAAGACCAGACGTGCTGCTGCGTTCTGAATCATCTGCAGAGGTTTAACCGAGGACGCCGGAAGACCGGCCAGCAAAGAGTTGCAGTAGTCGATGCGGGACAAGACCAGGGCCTGGACCAGAAGCTGTGTGGTGTGGTCTGTCAGGAAGGCTCTGATTTTCCTGATGTTGTAAAGATCGAATCGACATGAGCGAGCTACGGAGTTAACCTGCTCCTTGAAGGACAGCTGGTTGTCCAGTATGACACCAAGGTTTCTGGCGGAGGTTTTGGGGAACAGCGTGATGGAGTCAAGCTGCACGCTTATCTGAGGAGGTAAGGAGTTACTGGCAGGACAGACAATGAGGTCAGTTTTGGACAGATTAAGCTGAAGGTGGCGATCCCTCATCCTGTTCCAGCTGTTCCACTTCCTGCCTGTAAGCAGACTCGTCTCCGTCCCTGATGAGGATTATGGCCGTCTTGTCATCTGCAAACTTCAGGAGTTTAACAGATGGATCACTGGAGGAGCAGCTGTTTGTGTAGAGGGAGAATAGCAAGGGGGACAGGACACATCCCTGGGGGATGCCGGTGCTGATGGTCCTGATGCTGGATGTTATTTTCCCCAGCCTCACCTGCTGCATCCTGTCTGTCAGACAGTTTGACCCTGACCGGTGGACACTGGGACAGTTTGGTCTGGAGGACTTCTGGGAGGAGGGTGTTAAATGCTGAGCTGAAGACCCCAAACAGCATCCTGACATATGTCCCTGCAGTGTCGAGGTGTTGCAGGATGTAACGCAGCCCCATGTAGACTGCACCATCCACTGACCTGTTCGTCCTGTATGCAAACTGCAGGGGGTCCAGTAAGGGGTCCTGTGATGGACTAAGATGGTTTAACATCAGCCTTTCCGAGGATTTCAAGACCACGGATGACAGGGCGATGGGTCTGTTGTCATTTAATCCCTGAATGGAGGATTTTGGGGGGACTGGGATGATGGAGGAGCTTTTGAGGCAGAATAGAACTTTGCAACGATCCAGTGACGTGATGAGAATTAAAAACCAAAATAAGAAGTCCCTAAAAACCTTTTTACAAACAAGATCTCACAGAACATTTAAAAACACAAAACATACAGTTTAAAACAGTGTTTAATTCTGTAGTTCTGGATGTAAAAGACCCACAGACCCTGAGTGTAGTGACTCCTGCGGCTCCACGCCTCCTTCACGGCTCTCTTCACCTCCTCCTCCTCCACCTCCGCGCAAAGCTCCGCGCGCTCCTCGCAGCTTTTCTTCTTCTTCCTCTTGTCGGTGGTTCCGGATTGTGTCTGCGCTCGTTTGGAGGACATTTCAAAACTCTCAATAAAAAGAAACGAAACTAGAAAACACGTAAAACTTTAGACACGCGGGCTGCTCGAGATCAGCGGCTCTCGTGTCGCGGGAAAATGACGTTGGTTGATCGTCAGTTTACTTTTTTACCCTGAGTGCTGACTGTCAGGCAGCACATACCACTAGGGCACAGAAGTCCAAAATAATGGTTTAATTAATTCAGATTATTTGCTGATTCTGAGAAATTAAAACATTACATAACTAGAAACGTTGAGTAAATTATTTTGTCTGTAGACTCTAAAACTGTTAGAATGTACAAATATCTGCAGCTGGTTAAACTTACTGTTTTTTTCATTCTTATACCAAAATGCATTCTACTTCCAACACAAGCGTTTATTTAATACTTCTACACTGAGTTCAATCAGGTGTGTGATGATGTAACTCTAACAGTGAATGTCAGACATCAGCACTGATGTTTAAAAAGTGTTTAAACCAAATTTTATTTAATTTAATACAGACTTTTACTACCACTCATCTTTCAGTCACCAGCTCTTGAAACATTTTAAAAAACAAACACAAGATTCTGCTTTATTAAAAAGAAAAACAGTGTTACAGATTCAAATACACAAGAAACACAAGGCAGATTTCTTTTAATTGAACATCATTATTTAGGTGAAAATAAAAACAGATTCCCATCACATACAAACCTGCATACTATAAAAAAATCTATAAACGAACAAAAAAAGAAACCTTGACATGAACATTTTCTCCTGGCAACAGGACAAACACCCCTGTGGACCTCGACTCCACCTGACATTAACGTTTGTTTGTTATTTGTAAAAGTCAAATCAGGAGGATGTCACACGTTTCCGGCTGCGCTCACAGAGACAGTCCGACACTCGTCTGCTCACTCCAGTTAGTTGTAGATGAAGTTGAACCTATAAAATGAGTAGATTTATGAATAATGAGTTGCACAGGATTATAACTTTAGCAGAATATTGATGTATTAGAACAAATACTTTAACTCAGGGTTCTGTAACCTGCGGCTCTGGAGCCACTTGTGGCCCTTCACCCCTTGAAGTGGCTCCTTGTAACTTTGATCGTAATCAACATGAACATGAGTAACAGGAAATGGATCATTTTAGCTGTTTTTTCTTTTACAATTTTTTCTGCCACTTGGACTTCCTGCAGCAGAATGACACTAATATTACAAACAGGTTGTTCTGACTGTTTGAACTGATTCCAGAACCAGAACTGAACAAACACGACTTGAGTTTGACTGAAATGTCTGAAAACGCAATGATCAGTTGAACTTTGTGTTTATCAATCTTTCGACCTGCAGTCTGATTCTCCTGATCTCCCACAAACAAACAAATTACATCATATGAGTCAAATTGTGTTAAAAGAAGAAAATAGTTTTGTAAATCTGTTGCAGAACCTGGTTTAGACAGACCGTTTACATGTGATTACCGCCTCATCAGTTTTTATTTAAAATCTATTTAGCTCTACAAATGACCAAACGTGTGACCTCATCTTTACCTGCTCAACAGCTGCGGTAGACTGGAAATGATTGGTCCATATCCAGGAGCATTATCATACAGTTCAAACAGTGGTGCCGCCACCAGCTTATAATTCTTGGGAACAGCAAACAGTGCTGTGGAAACATCAATTACACATTTCAAAACGAGACAAAACTGAATCACAGTTTTCAGTTTCTTTATCTGTTAAAAAGGAATAACTTCCCAAATACTGACCTTTCTCCTGCAGCTGAACCAGGAACAGTTTTTTATGCTCTTTGGGTTTGGTGATGTGAGCTGGAATGTAGGGATACTGAAAGACAAGACAGATTTTAATCTGGAGTGCATAAATAAAACAAACAGATTCCAATATGGTTAATTAATTAATGGATCTGCTCTGCTGTTCCAGTTACTTAACGTACGAACCTGCGGAGGCTCAAAGTTTGGACGCCACCAGTTGCCGATACAGTCATCAATCACCCAGTCCTGCTTCACCCCATCCTGCCGACCGAGAATCTAACAACCAGTCAAAAGATGAATAAACATAAATCTTCACAGAGGGACAAGAATCTCAGGCTGCCTTGTGATGAAGCTACCTCAGTCATCAAGCGTTTCAGACCCTCCACCTCGTCTTCTCCAGGATTCAACTCTCCACCGGGCCTGCAGAAGACATGAACCGTCAGGCAGCTGCAAACCCAAAACCACACAGGAATCTCTGAACATCAGCCACTCACAGTTTGAAGAACGTGGTTCCCAGCTGTAGCAGTAACACGTGAGGCAACCGGTGTTCGTGAACAATGAGAACACCCTCCACCGTCCTGCGCATCCCCATCTTATCAAACTCCTCACGCATCCGCTGGAACCTGGCGGCCACAGAGCTGTCCTTCTCGTACAGAGGCTCCTTAGTGCCGAATGTGTAGTTGGTGAGAGGATATCTGAAACAAAAACAGACACACTCAATCTGCATCACTTAAGAGAGGTTAAATTTAAGTCAAACATTTGAGCAAAATAAACAAACAACGCAACTAATGTTAATTAAATACATTATAATGCAAAAGGGTCAGAGTCACAATAAAGATAATCAGTTATCAAAGGCTGTAATTTAACTGGTTATAAATAGTATTATGTAATTATCTGATGGTATCTTTAGAAATGTAAATAACACAACAACAGTTTAATTTTTATAGTAAAATCAAGCAAAAGAAAGGCGGTTTTAGACATTAAATAAACTTAATTTATCAATAAATAAATACATTGTTATTCCCTTTTGAGTACAAATAAAGTTAGCGGTGTTTTCTACATGTTTAGCGTAATAAAAGCCTGAGTGTGGTAGTTTTCTGGTGGACTCACAGGTTGATGGTTCTCTCCAGGGTGAGCGGTTTAGCGGGCCCGCTCATGTATTTGCTCCCGAACTGTTCGGTACCGCGTCGCGGCCAGCCGGTATTTGAGCGACTGGGAGGCACGACCGACATATTTATCAACGACACCAAATACTTCTGGGAACAGCTAGTGGAAGATTTAATGGATTATCTAAAGTAAATGCTAAAAGAAACAAAACGCTCCACTCTGCAGTTTCTGCTGTGGTTTTTTGTTCCGCCTTTTCCGGGTGAAATCTGCGACTAGCGCCACCTGCTGGTCGGAGGGTATTTTCAACAACACCATCCGCAGTATGGACTCAGGGTTAATGTTATTTATTAAACTAAATTATCTAAAACCAGACTAATGTTATAACAGTAATTATAAATTGTTTAAACGTATTTTTCTAATCCCGTGATGTTGTTGTTATATAGAGATTTAGCTCTCTGAAAGTTTGTGAGTGATGCCATCATGGGGCCCTGATACATTTCCATTTTCAAACCACAATTTTCAGAATCATGATTATAAGAGCAGTATGATAAACTTGTCTTATTTTGTTTTTCTCTGTAAATGCTTTCTTAACATTCATCTGAAACACTGTGTGCAGTTTCGAAGAAATAAAATTATTAGTACTTTTACTTTCTCAAACGTTCCAGAGCTTTTAATATTCATCCTCAGGAGATGTTAATAGTTCTTTCTGATGGTACTGTTTGAATAAAAGACAAAATATTAACAGGAGAAAGAAGAAAAGACCTTCTGTCAAAATAAATGATAATATCTCAGTGTCTGAGATCAGAAAATAGCTGAACGCTTGAAAAAGGTTAGAAATTGTACATCGACTGGAAAGAAAAAAAAAACATGACTTTAATATAAATAACAATCTCACATAAAAAGACTGAAGGAATGACTCAGTCAATTGAATAATCCATTTAATAGTCATAGCTATATCTTTTATCTTTTGTAAACATGGTGTATTTTTACCACAGTAGTTTTCTTATGGTACATAATCATACGTGCAATGCAAAATCTCAAACATAAGATAAAAAAGGACAAAGACACTGCTGGATTTGTTGATTACATCACACCAAGGGGGTCTCAGTTCTTTGGTCCAGTGGCCTACTTCACTTTGTGGTGTGCTGCAGTAATGTGGTGGTCCCTGTAGGAAGTGCCATGGATCATCCCCTCCCACCCTCCCACCCCCCGGTACACATCACTGTGGACTCTTCTGCTTGTCACAGTTGTTGGTCCCATATTCAATTTCTAAATATTTCACTTTTCACCCACTGATGAAGTTTCCTCTTGTTCTTGAGCCTCAGTGACAGCGTCATCTCTTCTCTCCTCACCTTCTTTACCCAGCGCAGGCTCAGACGGTGTGTCTTCTTCAGCTTCCACGCTCTCTTCCTTCACTTCTTTTCTCATTACATCACTCTTCTCAATCCCTGGTTTGTCGTTGTCACTTTTACTCTTCTTATCACTTTGATCAATTTCCTTCTTCTCATCCAGCTCAGCTGACTCGCTCTGATGAACCACCTCAACAACTGCTGAGAGACAAAAATACCAAACATGCCATTCAATGTGCACCAACACACACATAACATGGAAAAAACATATTAAATATGCAGCAATTAAAACTCACCGGTGCCGTTTTTTGCAGCTTTGACAGAGTTTTCCACTCCTTCTTCAGAAGATGCCTGTAAATCATTGTCTTGGCACAAACCAGAGTCAGAGGGTTCTGGACTGGCCAAATGATGAGAAGTTGCACTAGACTCATCAGAGGGCTTTCTAACGATGGGGTCTGACCCAGTTATGCACGGGGAGCTAATTGCAGCAGTGTTTGCTGAGCTGCTGGTGGAAGTGACATCTGCACGGTTCAGACTGGTGGCGGTGAAGGTGGTGTTTGTTGGTTTTGTATCACTGGAAGAAGTGGAGGAAACAGACATATCAGCTGGGCTCAGAGTGACTGACTGAATGCTGGAAGTGGCAGAGCTCATGTGCTCGCTGGATGTTGGACTGATGGTTTTATCCGTGGTAGAAGCGGTGGAGGCAGAGGGAGGAGGGGCAGAAAGGACAACAGTAGAGGACGTAGAAATGGGGACATCATGTGAATCGCCAGCTGTAACTGTATCTCTTGATGCAGAAGGATAGGATGTAGTTTTAGGGATTAGTGTTACAAAGATACTGGAGGCAACAGAGGTGGTCTCACCAGCTTCAGTATCTGAACTGATGGTGGTATACAAGCCTGAATCTGATGTGCTGGTGGAGGACGAAGACGCTGTAGCGGTGGCAGAAATATCTGCATCAGCTCCAGCACCTGGAGCAGTATCAGCTGAGAGAGCATCATCTGGCTCCGACAAAGCTGCTTTAGGTAACAAACTCAATGATGTTGTGGAAACTGAGCTCTGCTTGTTGGAACCAGTTTCCAGGGTGGTAATGGAAGTAGTTACCGTTTCTGAGACTGGGGTGATGGACTCAGAAGAGGTGGGCAGAACTGGGACGGTGGTGGGGACCTCCGTTGGTGCAGTGGTGCTAGGAAGTGTTGTCAGAAAGGTGGAGGTGTGTGTTTCGGTGCTGGGTGTACTAGCTTTAGGAACAGAGCCTTTGCTGTCACTTCCTGGGCTATCGGTGGGTGTTTTAGCTGATTCGGTTGGGTTGACTGAGTCTGTGCATATCTCTGTGTCAGAGAGAGATGCAGTACTTGAAGGGGAAACTGTGACGCTGGCTGAGTCGGGGACTGAGTTTGAGATTGTCGGTACAGAAGAAACGGTGGCAACAGTTGAGTCGGGAGCAGCAGGAGCCGACGGAGCCGAAGGAGCCTTGGTTGGACTGAGTTTAGTGGGCGTCTGCGTCTCTGTTTCCTGTATCTGAGCTAACTCGTTCTCAGGTGTGTTGCGACCAGATGTTGTGGGAGGTGGACCTGGTTTGATTACTGGTTTTGGAAGCAGAGCAGGTTTCCCAGCTGCCTCGTGTGCTGACACACTCGCCCGGATTTGATGCCGTGTGTCTAAAGAGAAAAAGCAATATGGAGATTGTTTGGCTTATAAATGTGGTCATGTGAAACGATAAGTGACTCATGGTGTTTTACCTGAAGACGCAGACATCGTTCGAGGTTTTGAGAAAGCAGAAGGTGGTTCAGGTTTACTGTCAATGATAGTACCTGAAGCACAAAAATCTTATTTTACAAGAGGAATTAAATATTATTGGGACATAATTAGAAATAGAATCAGGGAAATCCTCCTTATCAACACTATTCATATTTATTTAAGACTTAATCTACTTCAACAAGTCTTTCCATTTGATATAAAACCTTCAACTTCAAAGATTAATGAAGCTTATTTGAGATTAAGCAGGATTGAGGAAGTCTTTATTCATGAAGGGCACATACCTTCAGACTCAGCCTTTTTCATCTCTCCCTCTTGATTCTACGAGAATGAAAGAAATTCATGAATCCACAATTATAAATGCCTGAACGACATCATGCTCTTTCACACACCTGTGTCTCTCCTTGTTGAGGTTTAGAAACTCCAATTCGCTGAAGCATAAGATGAAGTTTCTGCTCAAAGCTGTGCTGGCCTTCCAGTGGTTTCTGAAATCCACACAGTCAGGATGTTAGGATTTATTATTAAATATGTAAATGATCTGACCTGCAGAGGCGCTCACCTTTGCAGTGTTTCTAGCATTAGTGGTTCCTGCAGCTGCCGATCCAGAGAGCAGAATGAGAGACTGGGATTTCCCTTCTCTGAGAGCTCGGCGGGGGGGCACTGCCTCACCCCTCAGCGGTGCGTCACCAGTAACAGGTGCCTCCTGAACAGCTGATTCTCCTGTAACAGCACCAGGGCGTCCCTTCGTTTTCTCCTTTTCATTTTCCTTATCGTGCTCCTTCACTCGGTCCTTGTCTTTCTCCGACCTGGCGACCTCCCTGAGGGGACGGATGAGGTCGGCGATGGAGGCCTTTTTGGGACGACCCTCCTGGCTTGGCTCTGATTTTAATCCTCGTTTCTTCTTGAGCGTGAAGAAGTCACCAAGCTTCCTCCTGAGTGTTTTTGTTGGTGGTGGACAAGGAACAGAGCTGGCAGGAGCCACTTCTTGCAGAGTGACAGACTCCTCTTCTTGCTTGGCCCTACACAAAAAAACTTCAAATGTCAAATCTAGTTGATCTCACTCCATCTAAATCTTCATCACTCCAGATACTCACTGTATTTCAGTTGGAAGCACTTTCTTTGTAAAGAACTCCTCAACTCCTTCATCCACTCGCCCCATGAGCTCAAGAACTTCATTTTCACTTTCAATTATTGTCTCCTAATTACAACAAAAAATACAGACACCTACAGTCAAACTAATGATGAAGAACAACTCACATCATATGTAACGTTGCATTATGTAACAATCACCTCTATAAACCCACACACTTTGGCAGTATTATTCCTCCTGCCTCTATAAGTGAATTTTGGTTTGATTTGCTCGTCTGTTCATGCTACAATTCAGGCTTCATGGGAATCAGTTGCTCAGTAACGTACAACAGAGGGGCATTACTTTATTTTACATGCAAAATGAGAGCATGATAACTCATTTTGCCAATAACAGGTAATATGATAGCAAAATTGAGCAATGCAGAGTTGCATTACACTGATCAGATCAAAATCTGTGCCCACAAGTAGCAATGAGAGTCAAGAGGTTGGTTGCAGAACACAATTTTAGCAGAAGTCACCGTTAGATGATATTCTGTCGGGGGAAATGACATTAATTTAATCTCTGCGGTAGTGACTGTGTATCTACAACCTACAGCTGAGTGACAGTGTAGAGCTCAGAGGAAAATGGATGAACACATAATATGTATTTTGAAACATATAAAGATTAAAATGACCTTTTTTTCAGTAAGAGCCGGGTGTTCAGATCAAACTATCGCTCAGGCTCGTTTTGCTGACACGAACAGAAAGCAGAGTGGATAATTCAAAGAGCCAGTGACCGGTACAAAGGGACTCCCTAATTCAAGCAGGGACCAGGCATCTTCTCCAGCACCCCCCTCCATCCTTCCCTTCCCCCTGCCTCTCCCCTCTGTTCCCTCTTAGATCTCTCTTCTTTCTCCCTCCCATCCATTTTCTCCCCTCACACTCCATTTTTACCAAACCCCTCTGATCCCCATGCACAGTACCTGCGGTCTGCTGGGACGATAGTTCAGTTTTTGTCGGTGAGGTCTCGGTCTGCTCTGGGTGTAGTGCCTGAGAGCAGGTCCGCCCAATGGCAGCTCCATTGGGGAGACACGGCACTCTGTTGCCGTGGAGCTCTGTTGCCGTGGCTCTGTTGCTGAGGCACGGTTGCTAAGAGCACGAGCACCAGCAGTATGTAATGCCTCCACAGAGGTGGGAGGGGCCAGGCTGGCCAGACTGACAGATCTGACAACAGAACCTCGCCTTTCTCTGCCCCCCCCCCCCCCCCCCCCCCCCCCCCCCCCCCCCCCCCCCCCCCCCCCCCCCCCCCCCCCAAACTCCCCCTCCCCTCCCCTCCCTGAGAGGAAAACCAGGAGAAGATGGTGATAAAACAAGAAGCAGCTCAGAGATAAAGTCACTAATGGGCTTTATTTGTGAAGTGCATGTCAAGTGTTCACTTACTATTATACTCCATCAGGAATACTTGAATGGACATAATGTTCTGTTGGTTATGTAACAACTAAATTATTTATTGTATATGCAGAAGCCATATAAACCCTGATGCTGTTATTGGCAGATTGACCTGCATGTTCTTTGATCTGGTCCTGGTGGGATTGATGTTATAATAAACTGTATGACACAAGCACCAGTTTCTACACATTTTAATTACAGTTTTTATTTCCTTGACACGAGGTTTCATGAGAATTGTGTTGTCAGCTTTGAATATTTGACATTCAAACTAGGTGAGATATTTAACAGCACAGTTTCTAAATAGAGATCACGTCTCTTTTCTGCTTCTAAAACTATTTACATATGAGCGAATTGTTTAATTTCGGTAACTAACATCACAACTCCCAAAAATAAATTGTTTTCTTCTTTTAAATCCCACAAGGAAGGTTTTCCACATGGAATAAAATGACATCAGCTATTTCAGAGCTAATATAACAAAGTAATTAGTGCAACCTAAGCCTCTTGGATTACAGGTGATAGCGTTTTCTGAGGCTTAAATGTGTTTTAATCTTAATTTGATCATGTCTGTATAGGCAATACCTATATTTTATATTTAAATAAAGATTAGATAAAACTGTGCTATATATAGTAAAGAGGAGTTTTACTGGAGGAACTCCCAAATACAGTTTCAAAAAATCAGACAAATAAAAATCTGAAATGTAAATATATGTATTTACACAAAAAATGTGCCTAAATTAAAGTACATCAAATTTTAAGTATTTTAAATTCATGATCTTGATGCCTCTGATTTAGTACATTTACATGTGAGATGCTGCAAAATAAAATGTCTCAAATAAAAAGTACAAAAAAATGTTCAAAAGCTGAGGTGAACTCAACCCCTGCATGGTGGTAAATTAAGGTAGAGAGCAAAGAAAGCCAGGTGGAAGGACGTTCCTCTGAACCATAAACTGGTTTATGATGTCTGGATCCTGACCTGAAAGAACAAGATCCTGGATACAAATGGCTGAAATTAGCTTCCTCCTGGGCCGAGTTCAAGTAGAGCTGCTGCTCCTCCCCATCGAAAGGAGTCAGCTGAGGTGGTTCAGGTATCTGGTTAGGATGCCACCTGGTGATGTCACAGCTCTCTATGGAGATTTTCTAGGCATGTCGCACTGGAAGGAGAATCTTGGGCAGAATTTGTTGAAGGGATCAAATATCTTCTCTGGTCTGGGATCTCCTTGGAATCCCAGGAAGACCTGGAGAGTGTTGCTGGCGTAGGCTTCCCTCCTGAACCAGTTGTCCCCACGACCTGGCAATGGATATACAGAAGAGGCTAGATGGATGGAAAATATAATAAACAAGAACCACACATGCACACAGAAAATCACATTTGGAGCTTTCATTATTAGATCATAAATGAATCAGTTTATGGGTGACTATACTGATAACTCTGGTTTTCAAGCTGTCACCTTATATTTGGTGATTATAATGATAAATACTCACTGTATTCCAATTCTTTTCTAATAAATCTGAAAATTGTAGAAAAGTTAAATAGGATGAGCAGCAACCGAGTTTATACAAAAATGTAAGGCGTATAGCTTCTGTGTGGATTTGTACCTGTGACATTGACAAAGGAATAAAATTAAAATGCTTTGAAATTCAAATTAATCTAAAAATGTATCAGGTAAATATTTGAATGGTCAAAAAATTAAATTTCCATAGCGCAAACAGAGTGCGTAGAGAATATGTATGTTGTTTCAGGAGCAATGTGGCTTAACCAATTCCCAATACATGATAACAATTAGCTTCACTTACATTATTATTGTCTTTATTTTTAAAACTTGAAGTGACTTATGTCTGTTTGCTTATATACTTACTGAGCATGTCAAAAGGTGGATGTAGCAGATCTGAAGGATGCTAGCAATGTTCCATTTACATACCTAAACAAAAACATGAATCTGATTATTTAATTTATTCCAAGTTATTTTTAAAGTACTGCTTTATTGATTATAATTAGGCAAAAGATGGCAGATCATACACGTACAGCAGCTTTACTCTTGTGGATTTCTTCACTTGTTTTGTAATAACTCCTATTGCTTTCTTGCTGTTTTTATGATAATCCATGTTTTCAGTGTTTTATCACTTTTATTTCTAGACGATTAATGTAATTTATTAAACATTTTGCAATGACAATAAAGGTAATTTAACTGAATTTATTCATGATAGAAAGTATATATGTTTTACACCCAATTATACAATTAACAGAATGTTTACTTTCACATATATAATAACTAGTTCAAGGGACTTTCATTCATTGTTGAAAAGCAAAACTGCAATATCCTGTTTACATGCTGCCATTATGTATTTTTTAACTAGAAGCTGTAAGTCTCCACACAAGCATTGTGTTTTAGGCATCAGGTAAATATTTACAGCTTAATGTATCACAAAAATTAATGTTAGCATTTGAATGAATTAAAATTAAATGAGAGCACTTAAATTTTAACCAGTATGAGGCATCAATAATGTATTGAAAACGAAATTACAAGCTAATTACTTTTATTTTGATGTTCTCACTATGTATTTTTAAGATGAATATATTAATAAATAAAAACACTCATCTTCATTATAATATCTATATGTAACCTAATAAGTGAATATAAGTTTGAGAGCAGAAAAAACCGGCTCTGCTGGTGAACTGAACCAAAACAGTCAGATCACAGGAAAATAACAGATTTCCCACCTGCCAGTCACGTGATCCACACTGCCCTCTTGTGGCTGATATAATGAACTGCTTCAAGCACATGTGTCATGGTCTCGACTCTTCCGTAACTGATGGTTGAAAGTCTGGAAACCAGTGGCTCCAAACCTCCAGAAAGATGATAGCGGATATTTTTTCTATCCTATTAATCGTAATTTATGTGTTCCCGTTCACCACGCCCACGCTCGATTTGAAATCTGGCGCCCATTACACACGGCCACGATTCGACCACGCCCCTTTACTCCCCCCTAGCCGTGTGCGCGCAGTCGCGGTAGCGCTTATGATCCGCCATTTTGTGTTAGGCCTACTCTTCCAAAGCGGGAGAAAATTAATAGCTCTGCGCAGAACACAGGACAGTCCGCTGCAAGAGTGACAGGAGCAACCGCGGTCACTGAGCTTCCAAGTGAATATAACGGGGAAAAGAACCAACCAGGAGTAAGTTAAACTATTACTTTGTTTCCAAACAAGGAGAGGTTTTTGTAGGAGCCGTCGCCGGCCTCTAGGTGTCACGGTAGGGCTTACCGTCCAGGCGGCTGGCGGGGGGTGTTTGTCTCCCTCTATCGTTATCCAAAATACACTAAATGTGTCTATAAACTGCAACTCCCGGCATCAGTCGAGCATTTTGGGGCTATTTGAACGATATAATGTCGTGTTTTCCTAGGGATGATTCTTTTTATAGGCATTTTTGTTTTAAGTTAGTTTAGGCCTGACGTCCATTTTATCGTGCCCTTTGTTTCCTGTTTTCAGACGCAGTCGCGCTTCCCCACTTAAGCAACTGACAACGGTTAAGTTGTTTGTATAAATTAAAGTGTGTAATTCTTAAACCGTTGTCCTATATAGAAACAAAAATACTGAGATGTCACATAGCGGCCGAACGAGTTAAATATTGATTGTGATTAACTAACAGTCAAAAGCTCATCAGTGTCTTATCAACGCAGGAAGACGGGCTCGGTTTAACGTCTGCCTCGCGCTCACTCAGACAATACACGATCAACTAACAGTTTTATCAACACGTTTAAACTCCGCTTTGGTTCCACTTTACTTACTTACAACCACTTAAACACAAACACTGACTTAGATCGAAATATTTTACAGCCCAAACTAGAAATTGGGTTGTCCTCCATTATCCTGAGTAGTTTGCGCGGTACGAGTTTAGGCTAGACCCGTAGAGACTTGCGACTCGTTAAACGAGACAGTGAATTGTATAATAATAATATACATATAGGTGGTTTCAGAATTACTACTGCTAATTTATTCTTTTTGAGTGTTTCTTTGTGCTTGAAGTGGGAAAAACTGGGTTAATTTATGAGCTGATGGGCCCTTTTAAATGTAACAGATTAGTGCATGAGACTTGGGTTTTAATTTATTACTCCTCCAACCAGGAGTTACATAAGAGCTCACTGAGTAGAGTCCATCTCTGTGACCTAATCGTTTTGGGGTTTAGTCTGTTGTGAAAGACAAGAGTTCTCCTATGCTACAATGATTTTGACCATGTTTGTGTATGTTGTTTGTTTTAAGATATACTACAGCTTAAAATCAGCATCTTTTTCTAAATGTGAATTTATGAAAAGTTTAGGGGTTTGCCAAGAGAAAAGGAAGTTCAGGGTTTTGCCACTCATCACCTGCATCGTTTCTGGACATTGCACCACTTTTTCTACATCTTTTTTTGTTTTGTTTTTTTCTTCAGGGTGTTGGTTAGCCCATTGCCATGGAGGGCGAGGTCGTTTCCATGGAGACAGCTCAGGCTGCAGCCATGGCCACGGAGGGAAAGGTCCTGTCGGATGGTGGAGAAACTCTGATACAGGGAGCGCCGGGAGAAGTGGCTGGTAACATGGACATGATGGTGATGGATGCTCTCGATCCAACTTTGCTGCAAATGAAAACAGAGGTTTTGGAGGGCGGCGGCACAGTAACAGTTACTGGAGGAGATGAGGGTCAAATCATAACGCTCCAGGTCTGTGTTTAATACAAGTTGGAGGTTATTTATGATTGTGCCCTTTTTATTGAGTTGTAAAATTTGATTGTTCTTTGTAGGTGGTAAATATGGAGGAACAGGCTGGTCAGCTGGGCCTTGGTCAGCTTCAGCTTGTACAGGTACCCGTTACAACAGCCACTGTAGAGGGTCTCCAAGCCACTTACGTTGAGGCATCAGCAGCTAACAAGGATGCAGAACCAGTTATCTGCCACACACTTCCCTTACCTGAAGGCTTTCAGGTAAACAGCGACTCCACACACCTGTTTTCATTTTTTTGTGGGTGTTGTCATAAAGAAACATTTTTATTATTTAATTTAGGTTGTAAAAGTGGGTGCCAACGGTGAGGTAGAAACTGTGGAGCAGGAGGAGCTTCAGGCTGCCCATGATGAGCTCCAAGGAGCAAGAGAGGAGGAGGATGAAGAAGATGAAGAAGCTACAGAAGTGGAAGCATCAGTTCCTCAGCAAGATGACCCAGAATGGTCAAAGGACCCTGATTACCAGCCGATTGCTGCTGTCCGCAAAGGGAAGAAAGGGAAGAAGAGTCGACTTCGCTACGCAGAGGGTGATCGTGACATGGATGTGTCTGTGTATGACTTTGAGGAAGAGCAACAGGAGGGGCTGTTATCAGAGGTGAATGCAGAGAAGGTTGTGGGCAACATGAAGCCTCCAAAGCCCACAAAGATCAAGAAGAAAGGTTAGACTTTAACTATGTTCTCTTTACAAGAACACTGGTAATAGTACTTGTGTTGAGCTTAGCCTCCATCTGTCTGTTTGCAGGTGTTAAGAAGACTTTCCAGTGCGAGCTTTGCAGCTACACCTGTCCAAGACGCTCTAACTTAGACCGACACATGAAGAGCCACACAGATGAAAGACCACACAAGTGTCACTTGTGTGGAAGAGCCTTCAGGACAGTCACACTGCTGAGGAACCATCTCAATACACACACTGGTAAAGCACAGATCAGTTGGGATGGGTCACTGGTGGGCTAAGAAGACTTATTTAAGACGATTGGGCATCAGTTTGTTTGTTATTCAAGTGAAATGTTCTTTTTTTAGGCACTCGTCCACATAAATGCACAGATTGTGACATGGCATTTGTGACCAGCGGTGAGTTGGTGCGTCATCGTCGCTACAAACACACTCATGAGAAGCCTTTTAAGTGTTCAATGTGTGATTACTCCAGTGTGGAGGTGAGTTTTACTTTTAAAGTCTATTTAAACTGTAATTTTCTTTCTTAATCATGTGAAGCAAATTCTTATTCCTAATTGTTTTCCTCAGGTGAGCAAGTTGAAAAGGCATATCCGCTCTCATACAGGGGAGCGACCCTTCCAGTGCAGTCTGTGCAGCTACGCCAGCAGAGACACTTACAAGCTGAAGAGACACATGAGAACACATTCAGGTATGTTACGGTCTGTCTCTCAGTTCTCTCCTGTTGTAGAAGCTTTTCTCCATTATTTTCTCTCTTCTGCTTCGCAGGTGAAAAGCCGTATGAGTGCTACATCTGCCACGCTCGTTTCACACAGAGCGGCACCATGAAGATGCACATTCTGCAGAAACACACGGAGAACGTGGCTAAGTTCCACTGTCCACACTGTGATACTGTCATCGCACGGAAGAGTGATCTTGGTAAGTTGTGCATCATGTTTTCAGCACGTGTGTGTGTGAAGGTCATTTTTTTTTTTAAATAAGCTGCGTTACATGTTGGCTATAATGTTTTTAATCATTTACAAACTCCGTGGTATTTATGTTGATGCTGCAGCGTGTTTTGTTTCTGATTTATGTTTGCTGTTCCAGGTGTTCACTTGCGGAAGCAGCACTCTTTTATTGAGACCGGCAAGAAATGTCGTTACTGCGATGCCGTCTTTCATGAGCGCTACGCTCTCATCCAACATCAGAAGACTCACAAGAATGAGAAGCGTTTCAAGTGCGACCAGTGTGATTACTGCTGCAGACAGGTCCGTGTTAGAACAAACATCTGATCCGTGTGTTCATGTTCTTTACTGCTCAGTGACTGATTTATTTGTTAATCCTCAGGAACGCCACATGATAATGCACAAGCGTACGCACACGGGGGAGAAGCCGTTTGCTTGCAGCCAGTGTGATAAGACCTTCCGTCAGAAGCAGCTTTTGGACATGCACTTCAAGCGCTACCATGATCCCAACTTTGTCCCCACTGCTTTTGTCTGCAGCAAGTGTAGCAAGACATTCACTCGCAGGGTAGGACATGAGATTTCTTTGCACCTGTAGCAGATGTGTCTGTCGGTGGGGTGTGACGGTTCTGTTTGTTCTTCAGAACACCATGCTGCGTCATGCTGAGAACTGCAGGGGTGAAGAGGCTGGAGATGAGAATGGAACTCCAACTCCAAAGAAGGGACGTCGTGGCAGGAAGAGGAAGATGCAGAGCAGGAGAGATGATGATGATGATGACGACGAGGACAATACAGGTGTTTTAGATATAAAACAATTTGTTATACATCTTTAGATTTGAACAGATGCAAAGTTTTGTATTTTGACAATGTGTTTGCTGAGCATCTCATTCATCCTCTTGTTGTCTCTGTTTATCTAGAGGGTGAACTGGATGAAGGTGAAGAGGATGATGAACTACTGACTGAGATTGAGGTGGAACAGGCTGCACCAGTTGTTCCTATTCCAGCACCAGTGGAGCCTCCAGTCAAGAGGAAACGTGGACGCCCCCCAAAGAACAAGCCTGACAGTAAGTTTCTGCTACTTCTGTTAGCAGGATGAGAGTCCCAGTGGTGATGCTGCTGGAGATTCCTGACCACTCGCTCAGTCTAACTGGAGGTTCTTGTTTTCAGCGGCTGCCATTATTCGTGTGGAGGATGAAGTAACTGGAGAGGTTGATGACATCATAGTGAAGAAGGAGGTTGGAGTTGAGCAGGATGATGGTAGCGGTGCTGCAGAAGAGGTGGTGGTTGGTGGCATCAAGTCCACCATTCAGATGGAGGAGCTGGCTCAGGAAGAAGGTGCAGCAGAGGAGGTGCAGCTGACTGAGGCCCCTCCCAACGGAGACCTGACCCCCGAGATGATCCTCAGCATGATGGACCGATGATGGGTGTGAAGGTGGAATCTGTAAAAAGAAAAAAACAACACCCCTCCCTTTGATTTTATTTTAATTCTTGGCATTTAGGATAAACACTTGCCCCTCGCGCAGAAACAAACATCACTGTTGTAATTTAAAATTTACTTTAATCATGTATTGATATAGACTTGGATAAGTTGGGGAAAGTTTCATAAGGATTTACCAAACCAAAAATACATTTTTATACAGTTTGGAGTGGCTGTAATTTCTAGCAGTGTTTTCTTTGAGTGATTTGATGTAGAAAAATCATGTTTGTTTATTACATCAGTCTCTTCTGATCTTTAAGAAGGAACCTGACGAGCTTCATCTTCTGATGGCGTGTTTTGCTTGTTGTATACCTGTGGGATAAATTTACAGGTGAGTTAGATGTTTATGGTACTACACCTGCTGTGTGAAATTTTTCATTTCTAAACTGTAACTCACACAATTTCTGCTGACTAAAGACCTTCGATTTCCTGTTGTGTGAACAGAAAACTGCTTACTAGTTAAATGTATTTTTAAAAAAAAATTGGGGAAACGAGTTTGAAGTATTTGACAAGCTAATCAAACAGATGAATGTCTAAAGTTTTAGGAAGATACTGCCACTAATCACAGCCACTTCAACATATGAACTATGGAATATCTAATATTTTTTGTTTGTTTTTTTTTCTTCTGTGGTTAGTAAATACATTTTTTAAAGCTTATACTAGTTTTTAAAGCTTAATAGACTGCTTATCTCCTGCTTCCTTCCTGCTACTGTAATACCTGTAGAAGACGTGTATGTACTAAACATTGTCACAGATGAGTGCAAGGAAAAAAAAACATTGTTTTGCTCTCGTGTAGTCATTCCACTTTGAGTTGTTTTCCTTTTGTACCATTGGCTAAGCTACGTAGCAGCTTGATCAACCTTTGAATACCTGTGTGGCAGATGAGAAAAGATGTGACTGTACAAGCGATGAAATGGAAGTAAACTGATGTTTAAGTTTCTGCAGCTGTAAGAATTTACAACATGTTTTAAAATGGAGACTGGTTTGGATCAGCAGTAAATGTTATTGGTACAGTTGCAGCAAAAAAAGAACTTGCTTGACTCATTGTTTATTAAAATTGGCTGAGAAACAACAGAATAACAAATGTCAGTTTATTTTGCTTGCAAATATATTTTATTAAATGGGAAAACTTGAGCTTTTTTTTTTTGTTTTGTACTGAAGAAACGTGTGTACTAAAGATCCAGAACCACAAAATGTATCTGTTTACATAGAAACACAAACTCCAAAAAAGGACCGGATCTGAAAGTATAGGGAACCTCCTGAAACCTGCTACAGACTGAGCAGGTGGAATTAGAATCTTACTTACTGTCACTTCATTACAACCACAAAATTCACCTGTAGAGGATAAACGGTGTGGTTAAATTATAAGGTCAAACTCAGGCTGGAATCTTAAATGTGTGGATTAAAATCAGGGAAATATTCTACATAATCTTTAAATAGGTAAAAAGTTCAGGAAACAGATTTATGGTAATATTAAACAAATCTCTGAATTATAAAGTCACGTGGTTTCAACAGAATTGATTTAAAACTGGATCTTTAAACACTTGTCACATTTTAAAAACTAAAAAATGGCCTGAACACAGAAAAATGACTTACAAAATCCCAAACTATTGATCAAGATTTAAAACATTATAAAATCTAAAGGGATTAGGAGCAAGTTGAACCCAAATTATTAACAGATTTTAACAACAACCTTAAAATATTTTACTCCAGTTTTAATGTGTTTCTATTCTTAGTCCTGTACGAGCTATTATCACAAACTTGTTCTTTTATCAGTTTAAACCCTATTTTGTGGTGTTTCTGTGGTATAAAGTGCCACATGCTTCGTCCCCTCCTCCCCGGTTTGGTAAAACTTAGACATACGGCCTCCGGGCGGCTGCAACACAGATTTATCGAAGGAAATGGAAGCCAAACGCTTCAAACGGCTCGCTTTCTAGAAACTTCTAAATTCCTGCTCACGGTCCGTTTCTTCCTCCCGTTTCTCGGAGTCATCATCGCTTTTTTCCGTTGGTTTCACTGTGTTGTCTGCGGAGAAAAGGTGGCAACGGAGAAAACAGCGTCTGAGGCTGAGGAACATGTTTGTTGCCACAGCAACTAGTCAAGCACGATTTCCGCTTGTGTGAGCGAAATTTCAAAATAAAATAAGTAATCGCGTTTCTCTTCCAACCAGTCAGTTTTGCTTGTAATCTTTAACTTCTTGAATATTTCCACCGTTTTATTTCTGTATGCATGTTTGTTGTGCTACTTAAATTAGACCTTTGAGTAATTTTCACAAAACTCAAGGGATGAAGAGCTGGTGTTTCGTCCACACATTAGAAAAAAAAAATCGAGAGTCAGTCACCTGGATCCACATTTTCTAATTTAAGAAAAGTATCAAAAAATAAAATAAAAAGGCACTGAATTGAGTCATTGATATTTTATCAGTTGACAGTAATGTATATGTTTGGTTTTAACACAACATTAACATACAGGCACACATTAAACATCAGAGTAAGAGAGGAAATATAAAGCTGAGTCAATGATGGTCAATTTGCTGAGAAAACTCAGAAGGTTAAAGGATTAACAACAACTAAGGTGATACAGTTTGACACAAATATAATTGAATAAAACTGAATTTTAGCACCAACAATGTGATTCTCAAACTTTTATTATCTGACAACATGACAGTAGATGATCAAATTATACATTACTCAAGTACTATGTTCAGTCTTTTCTCAGTTTTTGTTTTCTCATCTCTTAAAGTCAAGATTTTCTGATCATCATTTACTGATCATCTTCTGTAAACTGGAACTTTTTTTGTTGGCCTTTACCACCCACATTCCTTTGTTTTAAAGCACACGCTATAAAAAAGGATGTCATTGTCACATTCAAAAAGGATGAAAAAGCAGCAAAAGTTAAAAGAGAACAGGTCTGAAAACCTGATCAAGAAAACTTGAAACAATGAAAAGAAAGCCTGGATCATTGGAAGTGTTCAAGGATTAGTTCTGGTTTAAAACCCAATACAGTTAGATTTAGCACAGTAATAACTACAGAAACTAAATTGGCACAAAGATCCTAGATTCCATGTAAAGTGTTTTGTTGATAAGTTAGTAAACGTTTTTATTTTGAGCCTTTGTTCTGAAATCTCCGAAGCGGAAGTTGTTGCGGCTGTTTGTAGCTAACTTGACTGTGGACACAAAAAACTGCGAAATCAAGGAGAAGGACAGCGCCCCGAATAACTGTAAACCTCTGCAAACTGCCCGCAGCATCTTGTCGGGAATGGGACTCCGGTTTTATCCTCCGGGTCGCTGGACGTTAAAAAAGAGGTAGGAGCTGCTGTTTGTTTAATTCCGCAAGGTCACAACAAGAAAACACTAACAAATTTTCTTTACATGGACATAAGTCCGTCGGGCGTGAAGTTGCTTCGCTGTGATGTTGTCTAGATAATTTCCCTCTAGCTGCAGGTTTTAACTGGCTGTTTCTTTAATTCCCCTTCTGGTTTGAGTGTTTGAGTTGATATTTGATAGGAAACAGGCGCTGGGGTCCTTATGTGGACGGGAGGGGACTTTTTGTGGCCTCCTCCTGGCTGGACTGGGATATGAACAGAATACAGAGTCTGAGACGTCTTGATAAGTTTTGAGCTCCATCCTTCACGGTTAGTTCCGGTAAAGAGCGTCTGCTGTGATGTGTGAGCCGGTTTATCCGCCTCTGTGGCCCGCTGCCACCCGGTAAAACTAATCCACTTATCAGGGAAAGAGGTGGCTGTATTTTATTGTAACACCACTTCCCCTTCTCCTCCTCCTCCTCCTCTTCCTCCTCTTCCTCCTAAAACAGACCCAAAGTATGGATACACATCGATGTTTACATCTTCCACAGATCAAAAACACAAAGAAAGTGTTTTAAGATTAATGATAATAAACACTGAAGCTTTTATCTTCATTTCACCTCATCAGATTTTATTTTACATCAATAAATCTGGAATGAACAGATCAATTAAAACAGATTAATCCTTCAATCTGGGTATTTGGTATTATAAACCCAGATTACATCAGTGATGATACAGTTGACCAGATTTATATTAGAAGTTATTATCTTTTATTTATCATTGGAATAAAAAAAAAACAACAACTAATAGATTGATTTATGTCTTAGTGAATTAAAAGGCCTATAAATATATTACATTTGTTTCTGTCAGTGAATAAAAATGTGCTATTTGTTGGACCAATCAGCTGCAGGAACTTGACCACAGAGTGCATTAAAGCTTTTTGCAAGACTCTGGTCTTGTGAGGTTTTTGTGAACAGTGTCCTCTTTGTTCATGTTGCTCCGTGGAGAGGATTAATCCAGCTAATGACCTCTAATGTAAGGAAAGGGATGAAAGCACATCTAACAGAGAGGAAACGGTGCCATTAGTTTTCAGAGTTATCAAAATAAGCGAGGCCTGCTGCGGGCCTGAACGTGGACCCGAGCCGGGAGAAATGGGCCTCTCTGTGTATGTTAATGTGGGCGTCAGACGTGTGAAGGTGGAGTTTAGTCAGGTGTTTTGTGTTCATGGCATCTTTTCTTTGCTTTTCTCTGAACTTCACCAGCTCTATTTAATCCTCGCAGCTGAGATTAGTGGTATAACCAGGACCCCCGACAGACCACACGTCCTCATCTTCACTGGAGGCCGCAGAGTTGTAGCAGATTAATCTGATATCAGTCCAGCTTTGGTGGTGTTAAACAGGATCTGTGAGTTTTGGAACTCCAGCAGGTGGAGCACCTTTCTTCCAGCTGATACATTTCTCAACAATGCAGAGCAGATGTCACCGCTTCCCCGTTCTGTTTGGCCTCCTGCTTGTCAGATTTACTTCGGTTTAAGTCTGTAATCTGTGTTGTGAGTAGATTATTAGCTCGAGCACGACCCTCTCCTGTTCTAGTTTCCCCTAAACTGCTGCATCTGTCTGATTCCAAAGCTCAGACGGTTGGATTTTACACCCTCGCACTCTGAGGACGGATGGTTTTTATATTCTTGGACCCAACTTGAGTGCAGAATTTCCTGTTGTAGCGTCAGCCATGAGACTTCCTGTACTCTGGTGCTGGATGTGGAGGCGTGGGGGGGCTAGGAAGGAAGGGGAAGGAGAAGCAGACTGTGCTCCCTGCTGCTGTCAGCGGTGGCCACTGTGGTTACATGTTGTTTCAGACTTTCAACAAACCACTCTGGACAAACTAAGGAAGTGATTTGTATCCACTTTTCCTCCTGCAGTCACTTCAGATAACCACAGAAACTGTCAGGTGCAGAAGGGGACGAGGCGAGAGGACAACATGACTCTCTGAGGTTTCTTTCTTGTGTAATTACAGGACATGTCCTTCAGTTTGTTAAAGCCACAGTGCTGCACACAACTCTCCGAGCATGCAGTGATAATATTCCTCCTCACAGCAGGTGAGTAGCATTCTTTCCACCTTTCGCTGCGTTGTCTCGGTTCTTCTGTGGCCTTTTAACAGAATAAATCAGTATAGACGCTCGCTCAGTCCTGTTCCTTTCCTTCCTTCAGCCCTGTTTGATTTTAGAGAAACGTGCCTTGTAAGGAAGCAGGATGTTCACCGGCTCCACCAAGCTGCCACCCACTAAAACCCCCCAGCCCGAGCGGCTGGATGAAGTTTACGCCGCCTTACGAAGAGGCCTACAGTGAGTAACCACATCCCCGGCACTGTTTCCATCCATCCCAGAAGACTGACTGAACACATGATGGTTTCTGTTGTTGTCAGGTCGTACCTGCACGTCCACCAGCTGGAGCTGGACAGTCTGGGTCAGCAGATCAGAGAAAACAAGAAGAACAGTCGTCTGGTGAGAACTCGACTGATCAAACTAGTTGCACTCAGTATCAGCTGTTGTGTGAATCAAACGTTACGTTTCATTTTCTCTGCAGGGGTCTCTGTATGAGTTAGACAAGGTGAGTCAGTATTAATCTGTCTGGATCCTCTTTAGTAAATCCAGTCAGAGTTCACTGGGTTACTGCTGAATCTACATCCACATACAAGCATGACTTTCCTCTGAGTTTGTTCAAATTCCGTTTTTTTATTGCAGCAAGTGAAAGCCATCGAGAGGTTTATGCGTCGTTTGGAATTCCACCTCAGCAAGGTGTGTTTGTTTATGTGACTGGACTGATTGAATAAACAGATTAAAGACTAGTTCAATCCCCGACAGCTGTGTTGATGTCATTTTGTGAATCAAAAAAGCAGTGAGTCACACAAGAGATGTAACTTTTAAAGACTCACAGAAGAAGATCAGTAGAAATCTAACCCTAAAATTAAACCCTAATCCTGTGGAATATTTTTGTGGCTTTAGGCACATTGTTTTGGTTTCACACTGTGGATTCAGTATTTGCATCACGAGCAGGCAGACATGTACATAGTCTTTGTTTCAGCTAGTTTCTGTTCTACGTGCAGAAATTAAAACATCTGGTGAAACTGAAGTTGCATCTATCAGTTAAAGTTCTTAATATTTACCGTATGAGGTAATTGGTTATTTACAGGAAGTGAAAATAATAATCACATCCTTTTATTATCCTTTACGTCCTTGTGTTGAAGCCTTTGTGTTATTTCCAGGTGGAGGAGCTGTACGATGCTTATTGTATACAGCGACGGCTGCGTGACGGAGCCAGTAAGATGGTGGCAGCGTTTAACTCTGCCACAGGCAGCAAGGAGGCTCGAGAGAGTCTGAGTGAAGCCAATAAGGGTTACAGGGAATATACAGAGGTAAGTAACTGATCCAGGGTCAGTGTGTCGCTGCTGATTGTTCATGTTGTTGATGTACCTGTTCCTCTTGTCTCTGCAGCACATGTGCTCCCTGGAGAGTGAGCTGGAGAGTCAGATGGGAGAGTTTCACATCAAGATGAAGGGTGAGTCAGTAACTTCCTGTTTGCTGATCTGTTGTTTTATGACCTCAGTTCTCATTTCTGGTTTTATCTCGGATGTTTCAGGTCTGGCTGGATTTGCACGACTGTGTGCTGGTGATCAGTACGAGGTAAAGACGTATAAACAAAAGCACGTGTGCAGAGAAGACCCTCCCTCCCTTTCTGTGTCTTTATCAGACTGTCTTTGGTCTGTTAGGTCCTCATGCGTTACGGCCGACAGCGCTGGAGGTTACGAGGTCGCGTGGAAGTCAGTAACAAACAGATCTGGGACAGCGAGGAGTTCACGTTCCTTCCACTCATCACAGAACTTTTATCAATCAAGGTAAACACATCTGTTATGAGTGTAAATTCACCGTCTGACAGTCCTAATGTCTCACTCATCATAATATAGTGAAAAATAATCTCCAAACAACAAGAAGTTAAATATTACAGTGTTTATGTAACAGCTCAGTGTGATTTATATATGAAGATGTAATAAACTGAAATAATGTGTCAAGTTAGATTCTAAATATTAAAGACAAAATAACAATAAACGTATTCAAATCAATCTGAGAATGAAATAAAATGTTTCAGAAATTAAAAACGGCAAAAATCTCAAACGTGTGTGAAAAGATTAATGTTGGATTTTAGAATTTCAGTTTAAAAATGGTGAATTATTTTGCGGTTAGATTAGACTGAAACAGATTTATAAATGAATGATAAATCGAAGCCAGTGTTTTTCGGGAGGAGTGGGAGTCTTTCTTGCTTGTTTTCCAGAATAAATGTTTCTGCTAGCAGCTTCATAGAGACTTCAAAAGCAAGAATTGTCTCCATCCATCAGTAATTAGTGTTTGATACGAGGTTCAGTTCAGAATCATCTGAACGAGGAAACTTTAAAGACGCTCCTCGCTGCGTTCATGGTCAGATGCTTTAGATAATCATCACTGCTGTCGAACGGTTTCAGCACAGCTGCATCTCAGAGGTTTGCTTGTTTCGGTTGTCAAGGTGACCGAGCTGAAGAGCCTGGCCAATCACGTTGTGGTGGGCAGCGTGTCATGTGAAATGCTGGATCTGTTCTGCCCGCTCCCCCAGACGCTGGCCGTGGATATCAACGACCTGGGGACGGTCAAACTGAACCTGGAGGTCACGTGGAGGTCAGCGCATACACACAGAAACACACACACAGAAACACACACACACTGCTTTTTGTGTGTTTTTAAAACCTCACTCATTATCCGGTTTTCCCCTCCAGTCCTTTTGATAGGGACGACCAGACATCGTCCTCCAGTACAGTTTCCAAACGGCTGCTGTCCAATCAGAGCCCTCCCGACACGCCGTCTATGCGAGAGCAGGTCTTCTATGTGAGTTGCACTAAAACTGATTTATTTCAGTGTTTCAAGCTGTTTGTAACTGATTTATATAACGTGTCTAGTTTTAATTCAGATTTTTGTTGTTACTGTCATTTCACTGGCTTGTTGTGTTTCAGCTGCTCCCCAGTTGTTTAGTGTGTGGCAGTAGCTCTGAGGTGTGTGAGGATGTTCACAGAGGGTTGTGTGTTCGGACGTGTGGTTGTGGGATTCCTCATGAGAGGAGGATGAATGGGAGCGCTGGCGGTTTGTGTGGCAGCAGCAGCAGCATGTTTGAGCGCACCTGTGGTCCTTGTAGCTGTTTAATAGTGGTTGAGTAGTGCTCCAATATGTCCCTCCTCTTCCTCACCTCGATGAAGAGCGTGCCTCGCTGCGGGCCCAGACAGAGCCGCTCGGTGATGGAGGCTTTCCCCGGCGTCGCAGCATCCTCACGCTGGGAATTCAGCCGCTCGACGCTCCGGTTTTTTTCACTGCAGCCGGTGTGTGTGTAGTTTAGATTTTAGCAACAAAAGTCAAACTATAATCAATTAGAAACAATTAGATCACGTCTATTTCCTGTCGATTTCACATCCTGTTTCATTCCAGTAGAAACTCATAACATTGTAGAAGATGATTGAATTTATTAAATAAATCAGAAGTTCAGATTTCAGCTGAAAATGTGTCACTTAAAATCTAAAGCTTATTTAGTTTCTGAAGTTTGCTGTTGTGATCATTTCTAAGCTTGACACATAAAAGTTAACATTTAAACAATGTTCCTAAATCATCTTGGATAGTTTGCAGCTGTTATTATAAAACAGATCAGATTTAGTTTGTTTATTCTGGAAACCTGGTTCCAGTTTGTTGGTGGATATTTTTCTTGGTTTTATCTGAAACAAGCTGCATGCTAACGGTAATATTTCCTCCTACAGTCTCTACTGAAGCGTCAGGGAGAAATGGAGAACGGGACAGTCTGGTCCAACTCCTCTGAATCATCTGACGACTCCTCCAGTCCGGCGCTGGCTCATCACACTCAGAGGCTGACGGCCTCCAACCTGCTGCACACTCCTCCCACCACTCAGCTGTTGCTCACGCCGCACAAGTCAAGCGTGTCGACGCCGTCGCTCTCGTCTAACCAAGAGGAGGACGAGACGGAAGCCGGAGATGTTTTCACTCAGACAGAAGCAGTTCCAAACGGCCACCTGCAGACTTCCAGCTCGCACAGCCTCGCTGCAGAGAGCGGCTCAGACTGTGCTGTGACTGACAGGGCATCCGTCCAATCAGAGGACATCTCTGACACCACCTGCCCTGACGGAACCTTTGAAGCTCCAACATTGTCGTCTGACGTGTCAGCTGCAGACACAAAGGATGAACCCTGTGAGGAATCATCAGCAGATGATCAACAGACTGAAGCAGAAACAGAAGACACCACGGCTGAAGCTGCAGACGTACAGCAGGAGGAACAAAATAAACCGTATCAGTCTGTTCAGGAGTTAAAACAAGCAGACGGCGCTCCAGCGGTGGGCTGAAACTACGTTTAACAGGTCTGTCTGCGACGTCTCGTGTGTTGACGGATTTTTTAAAAAAAAACCTTTTGTTCCCCTTCAGGTTTCTTTTCCTACATCAGTCAGTTTCACTCAGGAAGTTGAGACGGCCCTGGAAAGTTTCGACTTTCTCAACTACTCTGATGTGGAGGAAGGTGATGAGGACGAACCACAGCAGAAGGACAAGCGAGAAAAAGAAGGACACGAAGAAAACCGAAATAAAACGGAGGAAGAGAAAATAGAAGACGAACAGATTGTGGAGAATTTATACTCTGAGGGAAGGTCAGTGTCTGTTCCATGTGTCTAATTCTGTCGCCTCTCTGCCAACATCGAGCGGCATCTGTGTGACACCAGAGTTAAAACAAGAAGCCAAATATTCTAATAAACCCAAAGTAAATAAAAACTAAACTGCAGCTTTAGTTCAGCTTTTTTTTTTTTGGACTCAGCTATTTTATTCCAGTAAAAACAAACTATTTATACTGCAGATTTAATACCTCAGTTAGTTTATCCAGCCACTAATATCTGATTCATATATTCATCTGCCTGTAAACCGTCTATAATAATGAATGGGGTCTCTTCATCTTCGTCTGTTGTGCAAAATAAGACCATTAAATCCAGTTTATGGGAGCTGCCATGTTGTATTTTTGGATTTCATTAGAGACGCAGTGCTGAAAGTCTCACCTGAACACCATCATGTTTCCTGAACTATCTTGTTTCAAAGTCAGAGGTTGAATCGTGAGGAAATAAAACTCCAGGAGGTGAAATAACACACAGAAAAAATCTTTGTCTCTCAGCAGTGATGAAGAGGAGGCTGGAGGTCTGGAGTTCCTCATGGAAGCTCCAGAAGGTTTCAGGAACTCAGATGAAGACCGTTTCTCTGAATCCCAGGTAAACCGACTCTTTCACAGCAGCTGATTTCATGTTTAAAGCTTTTACTCTCGTCCTGGTTTTTGTCTTAAAGGAATCGAATGTTGAAGATGTGCAGGATTTGGGTCAAGTGGAAATTCCAGAGGAAAAGGGAGATGAAGATGGTGAGATGAGTGTTAATAAACAGATGTGGCAGATGTTTGTCAGTCTGCAGGTGTGAGAGGTTCACTTTGACCTGTTCTTATTCTTTCAGATGAGAAACTCTCACATGTTCAGTAGGAGCCTCCTTCTTCTCTCAGCTAGTTGGCTAACTACTGTTTCTTTAATGACTCTGTGGAACCACAGCTGATCTCGTGTTCCTCCATGATGTTCTGGTGCCATCTCTCGTTCTCGCCCCACATCCTGTAGAACGCTCCAGTTTCTGCTCAGACAAACAGACTCCTGCATCTCGATGGAGTTTGTGCTTGTTTTGCCTTGTTTATCAGGAAAAGATAAACTCGGATGTTCCTGCACCGTCTGAGAACACACACACACACACACACACACGTCATGTTGCCTGGGTTACAACGAAACCCCATTAAAGTTTACACTCATACGCTGCTCCTGTCATGGTAAACGTGTCTAAAACATTTCAGGAACAGTTCAAAGCGGCCTTGTGTTAACATCCATTAGTGTTTTTTTTTTTTTAAATAAATGACTTTGGAATCATTTTAAAAGTTGCGGTTTTGAAACAGCTCAGTATTTGTCAGTGTTAAATCAGCCCGAAGCTCTTTTTTTTTTATTGTGGAGTAAAAACCACAAGCATGTGATGTTTGAGGATAAGAAGGAATGTACCCTGAAAACAACGCTGATCTCTTTCTTTTAAATCCTTTTCATTTCCGTCTGTACCAGCGCTCCAAGCTTAACACAGAGATTAAATAAAACACCTGAGGAGTGAGAACTCAGAACTATTTTTTTTAAACAAACATGAAATCCTTCTGCAGTGTGGATCTATATTTAAACCTGCATGTCTGTAAAAAGAGAAGTTTCAGTGTGTAAACCACCAAGTCTGTTCCTGTGTCCATAAGCGGCCTCATGGGGGCGCTGTAAGTCCTTCATCCTTGTGCTTTTACATGTTTTCTTCAAAAAGCCTCGTCATTCAGAAAGTGCCTCACGTGATAGAGATGTTAAGGAGGAAAGATCCGGTGGGCGACGACAGTGTTTATTTTCTGAATCACTTTAAGAGTGTGCAAAATAAAAGAGATATTTACTGTTTCATATTAAGAATTGTATATGTTCTGGAAATGTTCAAATGTTTTAAGTTCAGAAATGTTCAAACTTTATAAAGGTTTCTTTAAAAGTTCTGCGGTTTGTGTTTGTCAGCGCGTCTTGTTTCACCTGCTGGTTTCTCATGAGCTGCTAAACAAAAACAAGAATTTAAACAAGTTTTAAATGAGAAATATAGAGATTTTATTTATGTTAAACCACATCAGTGTATTGATTTATTTCATACATTTTCAGCCAGTAATAAAATAAAAATTGAATGGAGAACTTTAATCATGTAAATCTGTACGAAACCAATAAAAACAGCTAAAACTTTTTAAGAACACAAATCTCAAAACATTAATGCTAGAAATGTTGATGCAAACGTGTTAAACAGATGTTGAACTCCTTAACTAGCTGCTTTAAATTGTTTTTTTTAAAACGCAGATTAAAACCCAGTGAAATGTATTTTTCCAGCTGTTGTCTCATGACGTGATCCCTGTGAAGAGAAAATGATAGAAATGATTATAAACAGTTTATAAACATGGATTAAATGTAGAGTTAACAGAAACATCCTTTCTACTTTTAATACGTTAAGATTAGATTTAGTGTTATTATTAAATATGAGAAATTCTAGTATTGTTTCTAAGATGTGCGTCAGTGTTTCTTTTCCCCCTCAGTTTAGTCTGTCAGGCTCTAGAGCAGGGGTCTCAAACTCCAGGCCTCGAGGGCCACTATCCTGCATGTTTTAGATGTTTCCCTGTTTCAACACACCTGATTCAAATCCTCTGTATTTCAACAAGTCCTACAGAAGCCTGTTAACGACTTGTTCATTTGAATCAGGTGTGTTGAATCAGGTGTGTTGAAGCAGGGAAACATCTAAAACATGCAGGATAGTGGCCCTCGAGGCCTGGAGTTTGAGACCCCTGCTCTAGAGCCTCTCAGTGGATCGGACTTTTTCTGCAAACATCAAATCTTTTCTGTAGTTTTCTTCATCTAAAACCTGATATTTGCATCAACTGGAACATAATAAAGTAGCTCAACTAAAAGAAAACTCAGTGGTGTCTAAACATGTACAACAAAACAGGATTACAGTATTAGAAAGTACAACTTGTCTTGATTCTGTTTTTCCTAGAAGTTTATCACCATGACAACTTACACTGGAAACAAGAGGTTAAAGGTATCACAAACATTTCTTAGAAACAAACAAAAATCAGTAAAGGAGATCAGGACAGCAGAACCCATCGGTTTCTCATGTCTGGAGATTTCAGCAGAAGATAAGGTTTCAGTCCTCACCTACAAACTGATCGGCTGTTCCATCGACCCCCCCAGCTGCTCTAAAGCAGAACTGAGTCCAGCCTTCAGCTCTGAGTAGTCGGGCTGCTCTGAATACTGTAGAGACGTCACTGCTGCCAAGTAGTTCTGAAATGCTCCTACACAGAGACACACACAGATACATGTTACCAAACACACAACTGCTGTTAAGTTACACAAAAACAATCACACTCACTTGACACCTTCTTCTTCCCAAAGCAGTGGCTCAGCAAACCTTTAACATCCTCCATGTACCTGCATCAAGAGTTTTAAAGGGATTTGAAAGACTCTGTTTTGTATCAGAGTAAAAGTTAAAGCTTGAGGAACATCTGCTTCTAAAGCAGGATGATAATAGTACTGATGACGTTTACCTGTGTTTCTGATTGGCCACCTGCTCAGGCTGAGTGAGGTCAGACCACGGCAGCGTCCCTGTGTGCCAGTGCAGCATGCAGTAACCCAGAGACTGCAGGTCACTGCGACGAGACGGAGCTACAACACAACAAACACCATGTCCACAGTTCACCCTGATCCATGAGAACAAAACGCTCCAGCTGCATGTCACAGCTGTTTATAAACTTTTCAGGATCCAAAAAGAGAGAATATTTTAGGAAATATTTCAAAACAGAGAGGAAAAAAACAAATCTGAGTTTATTAGATGTGCCAAATAGACAGATGGAGTGTGGGAGCAGAACTGGAAGGAAGAACAAAACAATCTGGCAGAGTTTTATTTCATGAAACTTGTTGGACACTTTTAGTTTTTAGATATAAAAAGACACACCTGCTCCTTTATGAGCGTCCAGGCTGATGAACTCCAGAGTGCCTTCGTGTGGAGTTCTGCTGGCTTCACGATACTCAACATGCTGACCTCCGGGACAGAACCTGAACGCGTGGCAGTACCCGACCAGGTAGACCTAACAACACACAGACCAGTTACATCCCGAGAGATGATGCTCACGAAGATAATCAAAACATCTGTGCTGTAAAACAGGATCATTTGTATCTCAGTTTTATTGTATTTTCTGGAATATTTCTGATTTCCACCTCATCGTTAAATCTGAGAACATTTCTCACCTGAGTTTTCTGTCCAGATTTGATGTTAACGTTTTCTGCATTAATATCAGCATGAACGTACTCGTTGGAATGAATAAACTGCAGCACATCCAGCTGAAAGAGACAAAGAAATGCAACATTTAACAGAGTGGAGTTGCACTGATGGGATTAAAGAGTGAAACACTCACTATTCTACAGGCGAGCTGAAGAACAACTTTCTCAGACAGAGTGTCGTTTTCCTCCTCGATGACAGAGTGCAGAGAGCGGCCCATGTTGGGGAAAATAAGAAACCTGCATTGATAGAAGAAAAATTAATGTCAAATATTGTAACAAAGTGTTTGAATGTGCCCCGATTTCATGCACACCTGTAGGAATCTGAATGAAGACCGAAACCAGCACAGGTGGGAAGCCCCAGAAAATCCATCTTGTTCTGTTTGATCCACTTGTCCACTAGAGACATTAAGACATGAGGATCATCATGTTACAGCCGACACATCAGTATTGAATGTGTCCTGCTTCTGTGAATGTTTTGACAGCGCAGCTTCAAGCAGTTCAAACTTCAACCATTAAATTAACAGGAAGGATGAGAAACACCCTCTGCAGTAAAAACATCTTGTTTTAATGAAGTGAAGTTAAATTCTCACCAAATGCAGGTTTAGCAGCTCTCTGCAGAAAGTTCTGCTCGTTGAAGATTCTTCCATCTTTCGCTCCCTGAAAATAAAACAGACAGTAAATAAAGTGATTCTACAGAAAAGAGACAGAAAAACCAGCAAATATTTATAAAACAAATAGAAACTGTTAAAGTGAATATTTCTACATTAACAACTCTTGAGCTTCAACTCTTTAGTTTCCATGTGCAGAACTTGAAAAACCTCTTGGTACCAACCAGCTTGAGGACGTGATCCGATTCTTTAGAATTGTGTTGTGAAGCTAAAAACGTTAAAAAAAAAAAAAAAGAATTTAGAAGATAATGAGTTCACAAGCTGCTGATACATCCAGCTGAATAAAGAAACCCAGAATAAAGTTTAAATACTGAGGAGAACGAAAAGAACCAGAAAAAAAACTTTTCTGTAATAGTTTCACTAAACCGACTGATGTTTGTTGTACAATTCAACTAAATAACAAATATAAAACTAATTATGAACAAAAATAACTTTTTGTTCTTTTGTTTAAATGTAGATTTTCATATTTTTAGCTGATTCAAGATGTTTAAACACCAACTGTGACTTTACTTATAAATATGAGATAAAACTCTTTTTTTCTGGATCATCACAGCCTCACCCTGGTAGAGGAGCTCCGTCGTGCTCTGACTGAGCAGCTTCACCAGCTTCCACTTCCTCCCCGTCGTGTCCGTCACCTCCTCGCCCTCCGGCAGCGGCTCCACTGTGGGCGCATGCTTCGCCTTCTTGGCTCTATTTCTCCCAACGGCTGCAAGCTCAAACAAACATTCATGAAAACACACATCGATTTACACATTTTCACTTCACAAAGGGATTTATTCTTCATTTCAACACAGAGAGCAGAGATAATGAAGTGCTTCTGTATGTCAAGACACTGCAACTGAATTTAATTCAGGTAGAAATGAATCACCTTTTGCAGGAGACTTGGTGGTCGGTGAGGAAACAGAACCATCCACAGTTGATTCTTCTGTTATCACACCAATTTCTCTCTTAGCAGGACTGAGGACTTTCCCCTTTCCCTTGACTACACGAGGATCAGGATTAAAGAACAAAAGAAGAGACTCTGTTTAGTTATTTCATTAACTGTGTAGAAGAAGCAGCACGTGTTTCAGCTCACCAGATGGAGGAGACGTTAGAGCAGAAAGCTCCTCCGATACGTCGGCTTTGACGGTCACTGTGTGCTGCTTTGAAGGAGACCAGTGAACACCAACACTCTTATCTGTTCACACAAATTAAAGATTTTAACTTTTAGGTCCTGTGATCAATGTGGAAATTGACACACAGAAAGGCAGTGAGCAGCACGACAAACTGTTTTATTACCTTCTGTCCTCTCCTTTCCAGCAGCACAGGTGGAGGGAGTCGAGTCTGGAGGAGCATCCTGTATGTTGAATTTCACGACTTTTTCCAGGCGCAAGGAGTTACGGGTCTTTCTCAGTGCAGGACGAGGCGAAGCTGAGATTGAAGTGACACAACCTGCAAAAATAATTTATGGCCACATAAAGGTCTCGTCCAAGACAACCGGGTTATATAAAGACTAAACGCCAAAGACTTTCACCTTTCTGTTCAGTAGACTCACAGCTTGAAGCAGGACCAGTTTTAACTGCAGTTTGATCTGTTAAAGAAGACGCTGAGGTTTCTAGTTCAGTTTCATCTACAGAAGGAAGTTTTTCCCCACATGAAGGACAAAACTTAAAACCAGGCTGCAGCTTGGTCCCACATTGGGGGCAAAAACGGAAAGGCATGCTGAAAGAGTAAAAAGACACATTATCACATGCATGTCCTCCTCATGGCTTGTCTCCAGTTTACTGGAAAAAAAAAACTAAGTTCTAGTAAATTATAGCTTCTATCAAAACAGAGATAGATGCTGTTTGTCTCTTACTTATTGGACATATATTTTGCAATTTATCACTTGTAAAAACTAAAAACAAAAATATTTTAAACGACTAAACAACGTCCACACAGTAAAGATTATATTTCAGATATATAATTGGACTATTTACAGAGTTTTAGAGCAGAACGCTAATAAATATCATGTTTGAATCCAAATATCTAAAAACCAAACTGAAAATAGTGAATAAAGATAATTTTTGGACCTTAAACCGAAACTCCTTCCCTCTGTTTACAGGTTCCGTGCTGCTTCTTCTTCTCCTGTTTAAAATCAAGCAGCAGAAGAAGAACTGAACGCAGTAGAAGAAGAACTGCCCCCTGCAGGACGGCACGGTGTATTACAGGTGAGCGCATGTAAAGATTGAAGATTGAAATTAATTAAAATAACGCCCGAAACAATAAAACTCCAAAATCCGATTTTAAAAAACAGTTACACTCAAAACCGTGTACTTAAAAATGTATTGATACTGGTTTAAAGTCCTTTTCTGTGTGAGATGTCAAACATCACAGTGAACAGTTGAGAACTTAAATACAAAACAGATTGTACATAAATAGAAATGTTTATTTTGAACATAATTTATACACTTCAATACCAAAGCATGACACAAGTGACATCATGACTTACTTTAGACTTACTAATATGATAAAATCTATTTATATATGCAAAATTTCAAATATTTATTTCCAAGGACGGAAAAGCAGAAAACAATTACATATATTCATTTTTAAAACACATATGCTTTATCAGAAGAAATAATCAAAGTGTAATAGAAACGAGTGGAAACTATTAAATACTATAATAATCCAGTGTTTGTGACATTTATAAAATAAGAAGCATTACAAAGTGAGCTGCAGGTCTTTAAACACGTACAGTAAATATAAACTGATGTACAGACCCATTTCTATTGGCTTATTTATAACACAGCTCTTAGCAGTTTTTAAAGAGTCAATCCATTCATTAACCCAGAACTTACTAAATCATTAACTTGGCAGGTTCCAATCAAATTGTTTTAGTGGTTCTCAAGCACTTGAATCAACCACACGAAGAGCTTCTGGAGGCTGATCTACTAAGATGAACAAAATCAGCCTCATTCATTTATGGCATTTTCATAAGTGAGAGAACATCTTTACACTTTTACAACAATATACTTTTTCCTAAAAATAAATTTCAGTTTATGATTTTGGACTAAATACATTACAGGAGTTGTTAAACTTAAGAACGTGACTTTGAGGGTTAAGCCCATGAATTATATATGAACAATCCTGAGAGCTGTAAACCTGATGAATTTTAAATTGTAAACATTATGACTAAATCTTTACAAAGTTGGGCTCAAAGTGGAGGAAGCAGCTGACACTGAA